>PVHY01005896.1:0-78957 GCA_004024945.1 Uropsilus gracilis | reverse complement strand
CGATATTCACTAGCATTTCTATTAGATGCCATTTAGAAATGCATATAAGGATGCAGTAGTGATAATAGGATTACTACTAGTCGTGGTGCTGATAAGATGGCAATAATAATAGAAATAGGAAGACACATAATGAACTAGTAAAAATAAATAACTATGGACCGTTTTTCTTCTCAGGTTTTGATGAAAGCCTAGAACTTCTTGCCAGAAGTAAAAGATTTCAGATACAAAAAAAAGTTAAGAAAATGCTTCTTGAAATTGATATTTTATGTTTTCAGTGAAAACAAGTTCTTTAAAAATATACCAGAATGTATGATCCAGAAAAGGCTGTTTCTTTTCCTCCTGCAGGCTATTATTTATCTTTGACTAATAGATTCAGTCCAGTCATTTTTATAACCTCACATGTTATCAAAAAGTGCTTTTATTGCTCAATCTAACTACTCCCTTTCTCAACCTATTGCATTAATCCTGTCTGCAGAGGCCAAGTATAAACTGAAGTCTAGATAAAAGGGGCTTTTTTTAAAACCCCATTTGTGTTTTTCCTTTTTGTGTTAAATTATGAATACAGTAATTGGCAGTTAATGAGATGTAAGTGCTGTAGCCTCAGACACTTTGGGTTACTCATGTCTCTGCACCATTTTCATCTGGCCCTCATTTTCCAAATGCCAGACCTATAATTATGCCAAAATTTATTCAAGCTAGAGAATATTTTGTTTTTCCTTTTTGCTACCTATAGACCATAAAGTTATGGAAAGTGTTGAACACAGGAAACCAATACAGCCCTCCAGTGAAAGTTCTGAGGCACAACTCAAGTGTAACTAAAAGTATATGACTTGAGGAATGCAGAGATCAGAAGGCTATTTGCAAAGCATCTGTATCAAATATTCAGTAGCAAGCCCACTTTGCAGATGAATTAGACAAGGCTCATGAAAACGAAGCATGGGTGAAGCTGGGAATTGAACTGCCCTAAAACCTGTGTCTGCTGAAGGGATTTAACTTCTGTCTTTTGCCTCTGTTTTTACATTGCATCATGTTATTTCCAGCCTACCTTGAACTCTTTCATCACCTAGTTGAGTGTTTTTCATAAGCTTTGAAAGCTTCATTTACACTTGATCTGTATAGTATCCTTCAATGAAGATGTCCTTGCTCCAGATGCTTTGATGTTCTAAATGTATACTCATAACTGACTGAGGAAAATACATGCATTTTCTTAGTATTGAAAAGTTCAGGTCTCGTGTTTATGTTGAAAATGTCAGTCTTTGTTTCCACTCTAGTGCTAATCTTTCTAAAAATGTCCCTCCCATTGAAGGACATCCAAAAGGCAGTAACTTATTAGAACCTTGGATTCAGATTACAACTGCATTTGGCTAGCTCAGAGTTAAAGTTCAAATTATCTCAGAATTATTTTAAATATTTGTACAGCAACACTGATTAGTTTGCTAACGTGTTGCCTCATAACCATCCACTAATAATCACCTTGGTCTATGATCGTTAACTCCAAGGGGCCCAGGGAGCTCCCAGCAGAGGTAATTTGCCTCAGTGTTTGAAGCTGTCACAGGATGTCTTTTCCCAACATATGAAAGGTGTGGAGTCACAAAGGAAATTTGAAGCCAGGTTTTTAAAACTGCATTTCATTCTTCACATGGAAGAATCGAGAAGGAAGTTTCAGTCAGGTAATGCCCTCTTTTAATTCCTCCCTCTCCACTTTTTTTTTTTTTGGTAGTTACTATTTCTGAATTATTTATATTTAAACTAGAGACCAGTATCGTATTCTAAGAAGAAAAATGGCCATGTGGTTATCAGGATACTTGGGGTTTCATTCTGGCTCTGTTCATTTTATTCATGACCTCAGAGAAGCCATTTCATTTCTCAGTATTGGTTTCTATAAATGAGAGTACTACGTGGTCATTCCTAAGCTGTGGCGCCTGGAAATGTGTGCATTCTGCTGGGAACTAGACTAGTTGGAAGACAGCACACAGGTAGATGGGTGAGGTGGAATATTGCCTTCCTTTCTCTTACCTGCTGGGGGAGCTGGTTCCAGGAACTACAATCTGTGGATCTCCCAGAACCCCACACTCTTCCAGGCTCTATATTTGGTGTAAACCTTTTCTGCCACTGTCTGGAAATTCTGAATTATTCTTAACAAAGACCTGCATTTTCATTCGACTCTGGACCTGACCAGTGATGTAGTTGGTCCTACCTTTTGGTAATCCATTTCTTGCCATTTTATCTACCAGTTGGAAAAAAAAAAATCACAACCTCAAATCGATCACTTGTGCCACTTTTGTATCTGTTGGATTGACTACGGAAATGAAAATGATGACCGAATTATATTTTGGAGTTCTTTTTGATGATCTGTGTCTTTGTATACATTTTCCTACTCCTATGCTTCCTTGCCCCATCTTATTGCCATTCTTAAAAACAAGTGTTAGTTACTCATATTTACCATTGAATATTTTTAGTCTTTCTATCCAACATCACCACCATTATCGTGTTATTAGTGTGGTTGTACAATATGGAGAATACTTTAGGTTCTGGATTATCTGTTGGTGTGACATTTTTATTTTTTCCAAAGGAGCTACAATTTACAACATCTTGACAAACTAGGGAAGAAACATCTCTGCCAGTAGCTGGTTTGTTCTGGTCTGATGAACTCCTCTTCCCTCTGGAGTAGAATAGAATAGTCACACAGGTCTGTGAGGTCAATTATTACACCATAGAAAGGGACCAGCTTGACTGTGTGTACTAGACTGATAACAACTTCTCTGTGATTGCAAGGGACATTTTTCAATGCATTATTTCATGTCAGTAGTAGAGAACAGAAAAGAAAAAGTGTGTCTTTGTACCCATTGATGAAAGGAAACGATTTTACTTTAAGTCTATTTTAAAAAATGTGGAGGCTATCCCGAAGCAATTAAATGGCCAAGTCTACATCCCATCTATGAAAATAAAATTGCTTTGATGGGCGACTAATCAATATTTTCAAAGCATCAAAAATGTCAAACCATCTTCCTTTTTTTTTTTTCCTTTACCAAACTAATGCTCATAATCTTCCAAAATGATGTCTTTTTGCCCTCAGGAGGATTTGAGAAGTCTGCCCTCCTGGTGGTGACTTAAAGGAGTGATAAGGGCTGAGACCTAAGGCCTACAGTGAGATTGTTTTTAAAAATATGTAACAGTTCTATCAAGAAATTATCATGTCTTGCTAATTACTCATTTAAGTCTAAAAGTGAGTGGTTTTAAAGTCTATTTACAGAGTTGTGTCAACATCACTAGCATCAGTTTTACATTTCTGTCTTCCCAAAATGAAATTCATTAGCAGTCACTTCCCATTTCTTCCCTATTCCCATGCAGCCACAGGCTAACACTACCCAACTTTCTGTCTCTACACATTTGCCTTTTCTGGGTGTTGCATGTAAATGGAATCATACAATAAATGGTCTTTTGTGACTTCTTCCACTTAGCATAGTGTGTGCAGAGTTCTTATACATTATACTTATATCAACACTTCATTCCTTCTTTGTTGCTAAATAATATCCCATTGTGTGAATATATCACATTTTGTTTATCCAATGAAGGATATTTGTTGTGTTTTGCATACTGGCCATTGTAAATAATGCTGCTGCAAACATTTATATATAACCTTTTGCATGCACATATTCTTAATTTTTCTTGAAAGAGGAAAACATCTCTGGAGCAGAGTTGCTGGATTATAAGGCAACTTTATGCTTAACTTTTAAGGAAATCTCAGACTACTTTCCAAAGTGGCTGCATCATTTTACAATCCCATGAACAATGCATGAATATTGACATTTCTTCATATCCTGGCCAACACTTATTAGTATTTATCTTTTTTGAAGATAATCATTCTGATCAAAACCACAAAGAAATGATATCTCTGTGATTTTGCATTTTTCTTGTAGCCCTTGATATTGAGCATACTTCCACATACTTCTTGTCCATTTGTAGTCTTTGGAAAAATGTCTATTGCTAATTATTATATTTCATTGTTATCCTAGTATGTCCTTTATATAAGTTCCTTATAAGAATAGGAATTATAAATATTTTCTTCCATCCTGTGGGCCATCTTTTCAATTTCTTAAGAGGTTTCCGCTGAGTCCTAAGCAGTTGACAAGGCCCAATTTATTTTTTTCTTGCACTTTTGTGCTGTGTCTAAAAAGGCTTCACATAAGCCAAGGGAATTAAACTTTTCCCACTTTTTTTCTCAGAATTTTATGGTTTTTAGTTCTTACATTTAGGTCAGTAACCTACTTTGGGTTAATCTTTCTGTGTAGTGAGAGGGAGGGGTCTAACTTCATTCTTTTGTGTGTGGTGACCTACAGTGAATTTTTAAAATAGCCTTCCCACCAAAAATGAGTGACCATCTTGTGGAATATCACCTCTATGATGAACCCCATGGGGTCTGTCACATACGATATCCATAGCAAAAATGAAACCAGTAAGTCTAGCTTCTTTCTGCACCTCCCACCCCTACCACCAGAGAAATGTTACATTGATTGAAAGTCTAAGCACATTCTCAGAACCATCCAAAATTTAAATAACCTTTGCTCAGTAGGCCAAGGTACCCCTACTAGTGGACACTTAGCCATTAACTAAAGACTTTGAAGGAATTTGAGTTTACTGTTCTACACTGATCCATACAAACACACTTGAACTATGGTGTGTGATCTATAAGTCAGAAAGGCCTGAAATGTTCTGGGCCTACCTGATGAAGCTTCCTTATTCTATGATATTACTTCTTTGAATCAACAGAAGATCCTTACTAAAAATTGTCAGAAAGTGCTTCTAGATTATAAAATTATCTTATCTCAAAACATTTAATAAATGAGCATATAAACCATCTAGTCAGACTTTTGCTTGAAATGTAGTCCAAAGATGAAAAGTATATCATCTAGACCACAGTTCTGTGCTGCTACAAAAGTGGCAGGTAGGATTGGGAACAATTCCACTATCAAGGAAGAAATCCCTGATCAATCAAGCCAGCAGATTAAGAACCCAAAATTTAGATACAAGGAGAATTCCTTTTCTCACTTCAGTTCTAACAGTGCTATTTCTTGTGAAGGCAGGTTGATCTTCCAGAAGCATCTGTTGTGTGCTTATCCAGGAAGGAAACATGCATTAAAAGAGACTTTCTATATGACTGAACTTAAGGAGGGCATATCAATCATTTCTTTGGGGGCTGTATTGAAATTCCCATTGTCCTTTAAATCACCTAGGAAAATATTCTTTTATTCCAAAAAAGAGAGCAAGGATAGGCACAGAACCGCATAGACATGGAGTCAAATCTTGGCTCTACTGTACAATTATGGTAATTTTCAATAAAGTTTTTACTTATTTAACTCCTCTAGGTTGTGGGAATATAAAAATATTTATAAATGCTCATTGTTGCATAAACTGGGATAACAAAATCCCTGACCCACATTAGAAGTGAATATATTTTATTCTGCTCTTCCTATTAATACCAAAGGTGAAGAGTGCCTCCAGTTTCAAAATTCATGGGGGAGGGGGTCTTAAATGTGAAGAATTAAAAGATTGTTAGCAAAACAAATGTAGAAGTTGAATTTGTGATTGGATACTTCACATTCCTTTCCTATATCATCCTATTTCTTCAATGATCTTAAAGCTCTTATTTCTTGGTAGGTTATGAGACTTCCTGCTACCAGAGGAAAACATTACTCCTACCCATAACCTTGGTGATCTATCAGCGTTGCAACAAACTACCCAACTCTTTGAAATAGCAGGAATTTATTTTTTTCATCTGAATAGGGAAGGATGAAATGCAGTTTTCTGTTTTTGGAAAAGCTTCTGGGTCTACGTCATTTGGTTAGATTAAGCACTGGAATGTACTATGACCTTGGTTTTCTACAACCTCCATCAGGTGATCCAGAAGCTTGTTTTTGCATATACCTATTGGTCACAAAGCCAAAATTCAACCAAACATTTCCTAAGGTTTTTTTGTGGGGTTAATTGTTCAGCAGGAGTATCTGGGTGACTGTAAATAGAAGGGATCATTTACCATGATATGAGGTTGTGGATAGAAGAATAGAAGAAGATGCTATAAGGAGGCAAGGGAGTTGGCTTGGCTCTTCAAATGACCTTGGTTCTTCAAGGTGTTTAATTCTATCAAGCACTTCCATTTCTTCCCATGATATGAAAATGATGATATTTCATGAGATGTCCTAAAGATTATCAGTAAGGTAGTAGACATGGAGCAATTCTCTCCATTTGGAATCATCCAAATGATGATTTCTGTGTTGTTTGTATGTCTATAGAATCCGGTAGAATTGTTTTCTACCAAAAAAAAAAAAAAAACCTCAGAATTCTCTTTAATGATTTGTCAAAAATTAGGAACAATGTATTTGAGAACTGTAAGTTAGTAAGCATGAAAAGAAACAACAATTTGGTAGGAAAGTTGGCATTCATTTTTGTTAGGCCACATTACCATATATGTCCTTCTTAAAAATTGTATGATAAAAGTGGAGATATTAGTCAGAAGGATAAACTATGATTTTAATATATGTGTATATGTATACGAAATATACACATATACATATTTCAAGCAGTACATGTTCTAAACCTTTGAGAGGGCTTTCTGTGATTTGGCCTACTATCTAAATCTAAACATATACATACAAATGTTACTTATACAACCATAAATATGCCTAAATGATTTGATTTTTGAAATGCAGTTAACTGTAACTTAAGACATAAAACACTATTCCTGCTTGCGATCAGCACAACCCCTTGAAACATATAGGCCTTCCTTTAGAAGGAAAAAAAGAAGTCTTGGAAAATAATTTGAGGATGATTTACAGTTGAATATAACTTTAACATTTTAGGTGATGAGCTCATAGTGTTACTTGAAATTAAATCTAGAATGAATTCTCAATTAAATCTAGAATTTTCATCTGGAACCAAAATAACCAGACGCTCAATAAACTCAACAATAATTGTTGTTTCACCACACTTGAAAACACAAGTTGAGGGTTCCCAGTTTAAACAAAGCAGCATGTGTGATTACAAGAATCGATGAAAAGTGCACAGAAAAGTGATTTGAAAATGGTAATTCAGCAGGGTGCCAGGAGTGGCTGGGGAGCATCCAGGTGAAAAAACTAGCTTTGCAACTCGGTGGCAGGCATCCCAATTCTAATATGCTTTTGTGTGAATTATTTCTCTATGTCCCAGAATCCACACCTGTAAAATAGTGATGACAATAATTCCTGCTATTTCTGTGAAAACTAAATTGCACGTGTAAAAGTCTCAGGAAAATGGATAGCATATAAAAAGCACTCAACTAATCTTGGTGATAGTGGTGGTGGTGATTGTACAAATGTAGCTGGTGGAAATGAAAATACAAAAGGAAGAGACATTTGTTTTTTAAAATGGGAGAGGGAACAGTTGACCCAATCAGCGTAGAGAAGTATAGTAAGAATAGAATATTAGAAACAAATTACAGGTTTGAAGTAGAATGAAAGGGATACCCACTTCATAAATACATTCTAAGTTGAAACGTTTGTCTTTCTCACTATTGACAATTCCCATAGGTTAAAAATTAAATATTTTGAGCAATTATTCACATACTACTGAGGGTGAAAAATACAGTTTAAACCCAAAGTTTAACAAGGAATCACTGTCTCTGGATTTAATAGCAAGCATCATAGAGATGATGAAATGATGTGGGATAATAAAATATTTATTGCCACAAATACGGGATGACGGCATTATTCAGGAATGGTAGACAAAACAGCCCGAGTCCAGGAGGAAGAGACCTCTCCACAAGACCTTAGCAAAACTCAACTATAGTTGTTCTTTATGCCTCAACCGTATCTTGCCTCCCATTTTCTAGGATAATTGGTAAATATTCCATGTTGGAAAGCCAGCGCCACCTGGGCCTTTCTTTTGTGGCTCTGATGCATGCGCCTGAGTTGCCCGCCTGCCATTGTTCTCCAGAGAAAGTTCCCCAGGCCGGGCAGCTCTGCCCACTCACCTGCCTCTGCTGCTGTCTCTGCCTGCCTGGACAATGCACCTGAACTCTGCCTAGGAAGCCTCTGCCCTCCATGCTGTTACAGGCACAGGCCGGGCAACAGGGCCTCTGAAGAGATTCAGCTTTGCTTCCCCTCCAGCTGAGGGAAATTGTCAGCAGGGCCATCTCAGATCTGCCAAAATTAATCCAGCCACACTTGGCAAGAGCCCAGGCTGTGAGTTCTTTCTGCTAAAAATGGAGAATTGGGGCCAATATTCTTACTATAATTTTCTTAATTCTAAGAGTTTAAAAATAAAATATATATATATATATATATATATATATATATATATTCAGGAAAAGGATTGGGAAGCAGCTGGGCAGAGCAGCTGTGTTGTCTTGAGTCTGAACTGGCTGCATAACCTTTGATTTCTTTGAACTTTGGCCTGAGGATTGAGGATCATAAAACAGAGCTAACAAGTGTTGAGATATCTGATGTCTTGTGAGACATAAAGAGGAGAGTTGATTATTAAGCACTTTGCAAATGGAAAGTATTGCAGAAATACTTATAATAATAAAAGGCTAATTATAGCACTTTCCCAGGTTCTGGGACTACTGTAATGGGAAGGATGGCATATGCAAGACCTAACAGGTCTATCAAAGAGCTGGCGGGATGTCTACAAAAGTAAATACTCTATTATATGTGGTAATATCACGTATGCTGATCAACATAATAAGTCTAGCTGGACAGCAAGATAAGAAAACCAAGCATGAGGGTGTTTAGCCTCTTATGCATAGGTAAATACACCTAAAGTCTCTTTCCCAGCAGAGTAGGATGGCAGGTATCTCATGCCTCTTGGTATCTTCATGGTACCTTGAGGCTATAGTCGGTCTAGTATTCATCATGGTACAGAGTAAGTGACCTATAAATCATTAGTTCTGCCCCTCCCCCTAGCCTTTTGACAATAGTGGGAAATAGCTTAAAGAAGATTGCCATGATAGCTTGGCATGCCAAGAACTTATACTTTAGACAAAACTTAGTGGCTTTGCTATACAAATGTAACCTTGAAACGTCTCTAGCTCCTCGTTCCTCACAGATTGTCACCTATGTCATGTCAGGCCTGTGATGACATTTGTGAACTGTCATTGTTACCTTTTCTTCAGCAAAAGCTACAAAATACCTATTGACTCAGCTCCATTAATTACGGACATTTACAACATACCAAGATCATGATTCCTTTGAGTGAAGGCTGCTGAACAGATTCCTACTTGTTGAGTATTGCTTATTGCTGTAGCTATTTTTATAAACACTGCCAAAAGCCTTTAATCCTCTCCCAGTGGAGAGTATCTTTTGGGTTGTTTTTGTTGTTGAGACTAACCTTTTGGCAGAGAGCAGAGCCCACGAGGAAAAGTGAATTGAATTATGGAGCAGTTTGTAGAAAGATCCTTGGAAAAGCCCTTTCCCCTGCATTACAGTTTGCATTCCATTAGAGAACAACGGATTAAAAACAAAGCACAAATCTGGCTGAGAACCTGAAAGGCAAGTTTCAGCATGAGTGAATTTTTAACAGCCTCAAAGAGGGGGTTAAAATGAAATTCTGACAACCTTAACTACACTTCTTTCTGAAAGTATTGCTATAATAATAAAAGGTGAAATGTCAGCAGTCACGTATTATTCCAAGTAACAATAGTTGATAATTTTTCCTCGGTAGGAGCACTTACTCTTTTGTCCTTTTGACTCTGCATTTTGACTGACTGCCCAAGAACTGCAATTACTTAAGCCATTTACCTGCACTCAGGCAATACAGCCACTATCAGTTCTAAGTCCTCCAGGGATTTGTTCTTGGTGACTTCAGCCAAGCAAATAAGTCCTATGATAGGGGCTGCTGAAGGCCTCTAGTTTTTAAACCCCTTGGATAACCTGTATCCATTCTTAAGCCTTGGAAACACACTAATGGTTATGGTTTCTGAAACAGAGAGCCCAACATCTTCCTCAAAACATCTTCATACCTCCAAAGAGTCATCTGGAGGCTTCCTCTGAATATTTTTGAAGAGTAGAAACCGTTCACATTATGACAAAGTGGTCGAGTCTTCAATTTATCTCTATTCTCTTGACAAGCTTGCTTTTTTTTTTTTTTTTTTTGGACACTAGGTTTCACTATTTTTGCCTGTGAAACCACAGGCTTATGTTGCCTGGGGTACCACAGACTCAAGCAACCTCCACCCTCAGCTTCCCAGGTAACTGGGATTACAGATGCGCACCACCACATCCAGCTATTTTTTGGGACTAGGTCTCACTACATGCCCCAGGTGGGACTGGAACTGTGATCCCTGGCCCCAGCCGCAGCTCCCTAGACTGCCACTTACAGGCATACACCACCATGCCCAGCCTTGACAAGCTTGCTTTTACCAACTGCTGTGCTTACTAACCTTGGGACAGTTGCTAAAGATCAGGCACCAAGAGGACTATTACAGAGACCTAGGCCACAGAGGTGCTTGCATTTTGTGCAAAAGTTAGGTGAGAGTGTAAATTATTGAGGAAAGTAGACCAGCCAAGGAAGTCACCTCTGCTAAGATTGTAATCTGAAATATTGAAATCATGCAAGGCCCATGCCACCCAAATGTCCTTAGGGCTAGTAAAAGAAATGATTGAAGGTCACTGATAAGGATGCTGGCACAATGGAGTGTGTGAACACCACTGAAAAGGGAATACTAACCCTCAACTCTGAGCTCTCATATGCAAATGCTGGCCTTCAGCCTTCTCAAAACATGTATTTTTTATGTTGACAAATAGTTCATAATTCTTTAACCCTTGAAAAGTCAACACAAAACCATTTGAGAGATCAAATTTGACCCATAGGCCTGAGTTCTTTCCCTCTGAGTTATGGCACATACTGTCCTGAAGTTCCATCCCAACTTCATTATAGTTAGTTCCAGTTCAGTTTCTGGGAAGCAGATTCTCAGACAGACTTAAGCCAGAATGTGATTTACTATGATGTTCTTGAGATCAGTATCTTTAGTAGCAAAGAAAAACAATTTGATTTGGATAGAAAGAGAAACTGAGCAGCAATGCGGTCTCAGTGGTGGTCTCAGCCAGACTTCCATGGGGTACTGAAACTGAATAGTCTTGCTGAGGGGCTCCAGGATAGAAGAAGGAGTTTGACCTTTATTCCCTGTATTGGACCAGAAGTTGAATGGAGGTTACTTGGGGAAGCAGTGTGACTTTGGATAAGACTCTCTTTAGCTAAGGGAATGTCCATGAGGGCCATCAGCATTTGGAGCAGCTGGGGAATTAGTGTTACCTCCTAAAGGGGGATCTGGATAGTGCATTATAGGATCCATAATAATGGCTGTAGTTTCCCAAAATGGACTCTGTTGCCCATGAAAACAAGGAGTATGTCTCAATCCTTCCTGAATTGATCTGACATCATTTCTTTTGAGCTCATGTTCACTGTTTTTCCCAGCCCATCCTTTCGCTGAGCTTACTTCCTTCACTACTTTCTGGACTATGCCTCCAACAAAAGTTATTTAAACAGAATTCCTAAACCCACTGAAGAATTCTCAATCCCTTGATTAAGTTCAGAATTGTACTTTTATGGATGACAATCTTTATTTGGGGCAATTATAAGGATAATGGTTCGGCCTAAGAGTATGAAGATGGTATGAAATGATGCACTCATTTTTGCACATCAAAATACCCACTTTGGAGAAAGCATGCAAGGTCCCTGCATGCAAGAAACTTATTTGGTTGGCAAAATAGATGAATAAACAGGCAAATACAATGTGGCAGGTGCTGTCACGAGGTGGTCACAAGTGTTGCATTGGAAGATGATTTGGATTAAAGCCTCTAATTCAGAACAATTATAATAGTCTTAGTAAATGACATTTCACCACCAAAACAAAGCTGACTGGGCCACAGTCAGATTATAAAATGTGTTAAGGAGGCAGACTGCAAAATTCAGTGAATATGAGCATATTTGAGAAGTAGGATGTGAAAACCCTAATATTTTGTCCAAGTTGCAGGCTAATGTGATTATAAAATGAGGAGCTATAAATGAAATATGGGATAACAAAGAAGGAAAATGCAAAGCCCTAGCCCTAGCCTAACAATAATTAAGATGTAATGTGATGTTTAATAACTGTTTATGGAATTTATTCCTCCCTGTGAAGCAAGGGAGACAGTCATTAATAACCCACGTGTGTCCTATTTTGAGAAATATGATCAGAGCAATGGACAAAGGGGAGGGAGGCATTAGTTCCACTTGATGAAATAGGAAAACTCTGAAGTAGATGATGATGACTATGATGATGATGATGATGATGATGATGAAGATGATGATGATGATGGCTAATATGAATACTTGTTACCTACAGAGGACATTGCTAAGTACTCGCTACACCTTAACTCATTACTACCACAATCCTCCAGCACTAATACTATAATCAGCCTCTTTGTAAAAAGATGAGGAAACTGAGGTCTTTAGAAACATTAAGCAATTTATTCAAGATTTGATAACAAGAAAGTTATGGCCCTTGGATTTGAATCCAAGTATCTGAAGCCAGTGTCTTGTGTCTTAACCCAAGGTTATATTATCTCCCATTTAAATTGATCTCAAAATTAACATGAAGAAAAGGAGTATTCCTACTGCAAAAAACTGCTGTGGTTTTTGTTTGTTGTTTTTGTTGTTGTTGTTGTTGTTTTTTCCCAAAAAGCATAAGGGTACTTTGGTTTGGGCAGAAATGCAGGAGGTATGACCAAACAAAGTGCAGGGAGTGGGAGCATGGTTTGGAGGTTAAATTTGGAAAATTATAGTCTCCTCATAATTGACCTTCCCTGCAAACTTGAGGAAGTTAGGGGTTTTATACCATGTGAAGCGGAGATCCGAAGAGGGTTGTAACAAGGAAGTGGTAAGACCTGAATTTTGAAACAGTGGCTCTGACTGTTTGAAACAGTAATTCTCTCTGTTAGGGTAGACAGAAATATGGAGACAGACTTAAACAAGAATACCTTGACTATCATCTTGGCACTCTGTAAGCCGGATGAGGACAAGGCAAGTAAAAGGAAATGGAGCCAAAAGACTTAGCGGAGGTGGATAATAAAAGACTTGGTCATCACATTGGCTCAGGCCTTGAATGTGGGATATTGGGAACATGAGATGAAGATAAATTTGGGGTGCAGAGGTCCTGAAAATGGGATTTGAACCACAGGAGAGAAGTTCTGTCTAGAAGGCATACAAACCTCCACCTAGAATTTTTGATGGATACTGGAATTGGGGAATTTGAAAAAAATTGTGGAAAAAAAAACTGTATAGCTATGAAATCTGAAAGTATACATAAAGAGTAAAGGAAGATGATTTTTGAAAATTCATATCATGCACCATATTATTTAATAAGAACTGAGCTGTTGCCATAGACATGGACTGTGAAAGGAGTATGGGGCCTTTCAGTATGAGGTACGAATTCATATTTTAGATTGGATAAAAATGTTTCAGAAGAACGCTGAAATGAGCACATAATAATTTATCTCAAAATTTTCTAGTAAACCCTTGAGATTACAAAGTTGTGAAATTTATATATAAATAAAGAAAAAGGGAAAAAAAGATATACAAAAAAAATTTTTCTAGTAGATTAGTTCGTAGATTAGTTTCACAAAGGAACACAACCCTTACATTCTGTGGATGGTGTAGAGATCATGTGCATCCAATTGTCTCATTGTTGTAGCTACATGATACATAGGTCTTTCTGGTAATCACATAATACATTTTAGTTCTGTCTTATTTAGAGTAAGCATGGACTATTATTTTATTCTATACATATAATTGCAGGATCAATTTTTAAGATATTCTGATCAAAATCCTAAGGATTTTAAGGCAAATGATACTATATGTAAAAAGTGGGACAATTCCCTGATATTTAAAGAGTAACACAACATTACCTTTCCCTGCTTCTCATGAACATGCAGGTGTTGTATGTGTGTGTGCCCAAATTATAGTAATATGATTATTTTTTTTCCAGGAATTATTTAATCATTGAGTGCTCAGCTTACATATTTGTAAATAAAAATACTGAAGTTAAGAGTGGGGAAAAAAATCTGGCTGCAAAAAACTTCAGTATAGTTCATTCTCCCAAGTAGCAGGCTGATGGTGAGTGGTCTTTTTCTACTTATGCATTAAAAATCTAGCATTTCAAATCACATTGTCATTCTCCAGCAAATGCTAGAGTCCCTTCTTCAGGATATCTGTAAAATATCATATATATCAGAGTTCTGCTATATCATACATGTCTTATTAACCTGTGAAATGGCAATCAGATTGAACTGTTTATTATTAAAGATTTCTGTCCACATCAAAGAATCTCCATGCAGAAAACAACTGTATCTTTACTTTTGTTTTAATCGAGGTATTATGTTAACATGGTGCACAAATCGTAAACTTATGAGTAAATAATGTTCACAGATGTATATACTTGTGGAGTCACTATCCAGATCAAGCTGTACGACATTTCCAAAACCCAGAAGGTCCTTTCCCAGCCCTACATCACTATCAGTATCACTTTTCAGTGGTCACCTTGTTGCTGGTGGCGATGACATTGGTCAGGGATATGTAAGTATTAAGTACAATGCTTACATATCAATAAATTCCAAAGCGTGTTTCTTGGAGTGTGCTAGAGTACCAGCAAGGACTCGACTTCTTTCCAGGGGTCCTTTTATTCAAGGAATTCAAGTAACTAATCTTTGGCTTTTGCAACTACAGGTGGCTCACTCTGATTATATGAAGGGTGAATAATACCAAGGGTGGGATTTTTTAACTTATTTATTGTTAATAAAGTTCCATTGTTTTTCATCCTCACTGGTGCTTTGACACTATAGGATTTCCTTCCTCAGGTATAATCACCCAAGCCCTTCCTCTAGGAAAGTGCTTCCACCTGGTCCCCCACCATAGTACATTTTGTTCTCCTTACCCCCACTCACCTGTCCCCCTTACCTTCTCATTTCTCTCCCTCCCCTTCTAAAACCCCAAAAACTATGATCATCTTTCAAGGACTGGTTTTAAAGTTCAAGGATGGAAATTATACAAAAGGGGAATGATTCTATGGACTTCTACAGGAAGTCATAGGTTTTTATCATTTTCACACAGAATCAAATGGTTCTTAAAATGCTCCCTCCTTTCATTATTCCCTCACCCCTAAGCATTCTAGTAGGTAGTATCTGAACGAGATAGCTTTATATTATATTTACTACATATTTTATTAATTAAAGTTCTCAGAGTCGTGATGTTTTCAATACATAAGAATGAAGAATCTGATAAATGACCAGACAAGGTCATATCTCTTATTTAACAATTCAGGAAACCTGGGGATAGCATGGAAAAGTTTTGTTTTCTTTCTGATGTGTAAGGCTTGGTCTATAGGATTCTTTGTATTCTGAATTCTCTCATCTAGACATCAGATTTTCTGAGGTATATCTCTTCAAATAAATCTGATAAATGAAAGGTTGTTTGGTGATCACATCTAAGCAAGATCTGTGACCCACTGTTGCTGCAGAGCAAGAGCTATAGCTCCTGAGATAATTTTCTACAGATTAAGGCATGCAAGAGAGACTGGTAGTAGGCAATTTAGAAATAAAGACCAAGTAGATGTCTTAGATTATTGATTTCTAAGGTGTTTCCCTAATTGTTGAGAGTTTGTCTTCTCAAATTTTTGTAGGAGCTGGTGGAGATTCTTTCATGCATTAACCAAAATCTAGAGAATCTGGTTTCCTACACATTGTCCTTTCTTTGCAAAGACAATGACAATGTGGTTGAGTTTCCTGGAAGAATATTCTAACACTTTAAATGAGAAAAAAAATGTGTGTTTGTATAAGTGTACTACCACAAGTAAGAATATATATGAGAACTTCTATTTACTCTGTGCTTGGGATAGATCTGAATTGAGTTGGCAAAGGAAAGAGAACTGTGTTAATGTGCAAGTTTGTCACAGTTCAATTATAGTCCTGATGCTGGGATATTAAATTATTTCAATACCTTTGTAGGGTAAAGGAGAAATTTGATGAAATATCTTGTCATCAACAAGAAAATAGTTGTGGTATAAATTATTGACTAGTGCACCTAGTAAAAAATGTAACCAAATGCAAATATTTGAATAAAAAATGAGTCTATTTTACTTTTCATTCCCATCCTTTCCCTTAGTCCCAATAACCATGGCTAGTAGATTCTTCCAGATATTTTAATGAAGCTATCAGGTGGGTGGAAGGAAGAGAGGAAGAAAGAGAGGGAAGAAGGAGAAGAAAGGTAAAGGGGAAGAGATATTTTATTTCTGGGTTAGTTACCTTGGTGATGATTCAGTGAGTAAAAATAGATACATTACCATCTTTCCAAGAGATTGTAGTTTAGTAGAGGAAAATAGATACTATGCACACATAGTGAGTACAATTATAAATTTAAATGAGCATGTGAGTTTTTCTAAAGAAGTGACTTAAATGTGCTGACATATGAAGGAAGAATGGAAAACAGGTGGATTAGAAAGAAATATTTCAGAAAAGGACTGGAATATGTGATGACCATGTGCCAAAAGGACCATAACTTTTATTTTTTTTAATTTATTTTTATTTTACATCATTATCTATCCCAGGGTTCTCCTACCTTATCACCCATCAACCATGGTTTCGGTCTTTTGTGCCCCTCCCACCCCCAATCTTACCCCCTCCTCTCCCCACTCCTCTCATGCTCTATGCTTCAGTTTTGCTAAAAATTAGTTTTAAACTTTTCTTGTCTGCTTGATTGTTTGTTTTCCCTTTGTCCCTCATATAAGTGAGAACATTCATTATTTCTCTTTTTCCTTCTGGCTTATCTCTGCTAGCATGATTCCTTCTAGCTTCATCCATATTGCCACAAATGACTTAAGTTTGTCTTTTTTGGTTAATGAATTGTATTCTATTGTATACATATACCACAGCTTTCTGTACCATTTGTCTTTTCTGGGACATTTGGGTTGCTTCCATATCCTATCTATTGTAAATAGCGCTGCGGTAAACATCCAAGTACAGGTGTCTTGTTGGATTAGAGTTTTTTTAATCTTTGGATAGATTCTTAGAAGTGGGATTGGTGGATCAAATGGTAGTTCCATTTTCGTAGTTTAAGGGTCCTCCACATAGCTTTCCATAGTGGCTAGACCAGTTTGTATTCCCATCAGCAGTGGAAAAGTGTCCTTTTCTTTCCACATCCATGCCAGCAGGGACCAGAACTTCTTTAAGAAAAAAAAGGTGCCCCAAGTGGCTAGAGTGTACCCAAGTAAAAGTGGAGACAAATGCCTACCTAGAGTCCAGTTAAGAGGATGCTGCAAGAGTGTAAGGAACAAAATAAAATGACCTTTTATTGGATTTGTCTACCAGTGAATAAAAAAGAAAGCACTTCATAGTCTCTTAGAAAAGAAAGTCATTATTTTGTAGCAGATTGAATATAGGTGATTAAAACATAAACAAATCCTCTTTCATTGCTTGCCTTATGATTATCACTTTCCCTATTCCTGTTGTTCTGACCTTGTTTTTATTTTTTCCATTTTAATATTGGTTTGGAATTCTGTTATGGAGAGAAATAGGGAGAGTGCAAACAAACAAATGGCAAATAGTGTATACAGTAAATACTCAAATAGCACTGTTTATTTATTGTGATTTCACTATGACATCAATGAGAGAAAAAAATAATTCCAGCTGATCTTGATCACAAAGATGTTATCTGAAGACCTGGCTTTGTTCATCTTCTTTTTAAGTTGAGGCAATGTTACATCCCAATGTGACTCACATATAGTTATAGGGTCACTGGTCTTCATGTGTATGTCACTAATCACACCCATGCTGTGTAGGTCACAGCATCCAGCCTACACCATTTTGTTTAAAATTGCAATTTCAAAGAAGGTATCAATAGCATTAAGGGAAAATTTACTCTCCCTGGTCAATGTAGAGACCACCACATACTATGATTCATTGAAAGAGGAGGGTCAGAAGAGTAAGAGTGTAACAGAGTTGGGGAGAGGTCAAATGTGGAAGTTCTTTTGCAATATGAAACCCAAATTTGATTTTAACTAAGACTTAGCACAAAGAAGCCTGCATTTTGTGCTTAGGGATGATTATGTGGCAGTGGTGTGCAGGAAAATGACAATGAGGAAAACATGGATGGGAATTTCCATTAGTAGATGAATAAACAACACCCATGGAGACTTGTCACAGACTCCTCAGAAAATTGCCTGTCTAGTGCTTTCCTTTCTTCAAAGGGAGAAAATGACTCCACTGTTTACAAACAATAAACAAGTACCCACATATATTCTATAATAGTTTCAGAAATTTTCACACTTCAAGGATCCTGGGTCAGGTGTTTCTCTTGACTTTAGATATGAGTCCTTTTTCATTCTAGAGATTTTAATACCTAGATTCTCCAATCTGAAAACTCAAAACCTCATAAATACCAGTTGTCCTTTTTTATCTATAAGTTTTGACTATCTGGGACCTAATTGGGAGCATTACTTGATATGTTGTCAATGACAGATAAAAACTACAAATATTACAGTTAGTTTTAACAAGGTAGAATTATGAAAATGCTTAAATATAGAGATGAGCACATTGGTGAATCCATAAATGTGTGCATGAATATATATATATACATGTAACTATATGTGTATACACACACATATAACTAAGACAGTGTAGAACTTAAATATACACAGGTGCACAAGTTTGGGAATTAGGCAGGGCTGCATAACACTCATCTATAAAATAGACACACTACCTGTCTCAAAGCATTATTATCAGGAATTAATAAATTTTAATTATAAATTAATTAAATGATTTCATTATAACGTGTTTTCAAATGATTCTGTCATTCAAACAAAAATAGACCCAATTTCATAAACATAATTATGTTTGAATTGCCAGGCTTGGGGAAATTTTTTCTTCTTTATGGTTATCTCTTTTTCTGGATTTATAAAAAAGACATAGGAATTTAATATTGATGTGAATTTTTATTAATAAAAACAGCTTCCTGGAATAGTATTTATAAATAGGAAAAGAATCATGCATATTTGTTAAACTTTTGGTCCAAAACTTTTGGCTCATGTATTCCTATCTGGATACTTATCTAGTTAATGTCTCCTTGAAGCCTTTTCTCAACTCTCCCCTTTTTAGGAGGAAAGGTTCTACAGACCACTTTACTGAACTACTGTAACCCACCTTTGAGAAACTGACAGACCATTATTTCAAAAATAAATACCCAATGCTATGAATACATTGCTTGGTTTTATATTCACTCATTATTCCCATCCTTTTATTTTTCTCAGAACTAGCCTTTCCTCATCGCAGGCTAAAAGAATAATACCATCTTTTTAAATACAACAGGTCTTTCCCACTAAACATGTTCTTTCATTAAAATGTCAGCACAGGGACTACCTTTACATCTAAAGCAAATGATTATTCACTATAGGACTTTCAAATGATACAAGCAAATAAGTAGATGGCAAGCAAATATAATTTTATATTTAATGAAATATTTCTACAATATTTTCTCCTTTATATTCACATCAGCCCAAAATCATTTTGTGTGATTTTATATACAGAAAGTAAAAGAGTAAAGGAGGTTTTAGGGGATTTATTCAAAATCTTTAAGAAACAGCAAGACTGAGGGATAAGCAATAATCCTCTTGCCTGATTCAGTCTGTGTCTAATGCACACTGAGTTTCTCTTGAACCCATATTACCGGATGATAGAATTGATTTTATTCAAACTTGTGATGAGGAGAAAATTTGGTCTCGGAAGCAGATACTTAGGGAATGGGGCAGGGGGAGGCTATGTGAGTTTGTTCAGACCTGGTCACTGAATTCCTGTATTTCTTATCTTAAATTCTTTGATAGATTGAAGAAATCATTTTTATAAATCAACATTAATTTGTTATCCAGCTGCCTTTGCAAAGTCCCTTATTTCACAGACTCAAACTTTTGTAGCTATAAAAGCCCTAGAAAGTCTATCTTCTCAGTTTACAAGGGAAGATGAGGGGAAAGCGGAGAAGAGGCAGATAGTAGAGAAAGGTAAGACATTTACCCAATATAATACATCTCTCTAACAAGGAAACAGGAATATTGATTTTCAGCTATCAAATTTTGACTATCACTAACTAGGAAGATACCCTCTAAGTCACAGTGTAGGATGCGTACTATCCTGAATATTGAAGACCCTTTTAAAACTATTATTTCTTAATAATCTGGACCTAAAATACTACTGAGTCCCATCCAACCAGGTTTACAAAGTCTTTTTGATATTATTTCCTCCTAGAACATAAGTGGGATCAGTTATGGTTGCACCTCGACTTCCTCATCTCTTGAACATACTTACTTCATGAATGGAATCAGCATCCCTACTCCGTATCACCCTGGTTTCAATGACCCCATTTTTAAAGGACGAGTACCAAAAAGGGTTCGCATTGGCCCAAAGTGGGCCTATCCTTGCTTCTAGTAGAATTGGAAGGAGCAGAGTAAAGCAAGATTTTCTTGCTATAAATTTATGTTTCTATAAATAGGAAAACTCCTTTTTGGGCAGACAAAAACAACACCTGCTTCAGATGTCAACCAGACCAAATATAGTAATCTTTCATTTTATGGTGGACATTGGGACACTGGGTGTGATAATGTCAGATCTTCATATGTCATACCTTCCTTTCAAATGGGATACATTTTTATCTGCAGACATTTAATTTTCTGGTAGAAGAGCTGGAGCTATATGAGGCTTGAATTTAAGCATTGTTTAGGAAGATTTTGAATGGTCCATACTCTAGAACTAGAGCAGTCCTTCTGAGGTAGTGCCATAAAGTCTGATTCAAAGTTTGGGAGTTCAACAAGGTCTCTTTCTCTGGGTGTTTAAACTTCAACATCTCCTGGCTAGGTAACCTTCAGGGACTCTTTTCTACTCACAGAATAACAGTTTTAGCTAAGGCTTTTTGTAGGCTCTGTTTAATATTCAGCAAAAGACTCAAGGGAACCCCAAATGCTGTTTCCAAGTTTTTTGAAATATTTCCCATCACTGCCTGTGTTCTGGATTTTTTGGACAGCTTCTTCTTCCACACCATCCCACAGATTCTTGTCATAGCTGACACTTGGATCTTAGTTTCCCTCACAGTTGTTCTCTGTTGTGACTCCACTTTCCTGAGCTACAGTTTGAAAAGTACCCTTAGGCAGCAGGCCACTGTGTACGTGAACTTTACCTTCTGTGTTTTCCTTCTCTCAAAGATCACAGTGATGTACTGTCTGTTACCTAACGCTTGAAATCATTGCTTCAAGTTTTTAGTCTATGTTTATAGTTGCTTGTATCCATTTATCCACTAGAGCCTAGTGTAAACTTTTTTTTCCTGTGATGCTGCAACTAAAGCACAAAGAGATTTAATCATTCACTGAATTTGGCTCTGTGCAAGGCTACTTATGGTCGTAGACAATTTCCTTTAAAAGCTGAGGACAAGTTTAGGCTTTTTATGAGCTATGGGCGTTGGTAACTTAATTTGGGATGAATCTTTTGTGAAAACAATTAATGCTTTCCTAATTTATTTTTATCTCTGTAAATTATAATAGTGATTTATCTTTATATCTTCTTTTAAATGGGGATATGGACATTTGGTGAAATGACTTTGGAATCCAAGGGCAAAAGAAATGAGCTTGAAGTTAGACAATCTGTGTTAAAAGCTCATTAGATCTCAACAGCCCTGGACTTGAGGTTGACTGTAACATAGGGTAAAAATACCAGTTTTTCAGGATTTTAATTATGTTTAGAATGATTTCCAAACTCTTTTTGTTTGCTATCACTAATAGTATATTTACTAATACTACAAATTTGGAATTAGTTGATATTTAAGCATGTTCCTTGAAGTGGTTTTTAAATTTGCTTTCTATTTAACCTAATATAATATTATTAAAATCTTTAAACATGAAATGTTTCAATAGGACAAAGCAACCGAATTCAAAACTATTGTTTAATTGGAAGACAGTGAATGGCATTTTTAAATATATGTTTTCACTTGGCTCTGCCTCATAGAAGCTTGCCTTGCTTTTCTTTTCTTATTAATCCCTGTCATAAAAGCTCAGCCTTTATAAAAGAAAAGTAAAACAGAGAGGGGATATGTGAGCCAAAGAATCTTTGTATTTGAGTTGTGTATCTCTAGTATTTAACAGTTTCATAATCCAGGTTTATAACTTGTTGAGAACAATAGGCTAACTATTTTAAGCACATTAGCTTTGCTAAAGATTAACTTTTTACATGTCTAGCAAGTGTGGTGAAATTTAAGCTTTGGGGGTAATAGGGCTATTTTCCATCACTGCCTGCATTCTGGATTTTTAGGGAGGCACACCTATTTTCAGCGTGTTAAATTCATTTGTAAGCAATATGATTCAGGCATTTTCTTGGAGCTTATAATCTTGGAAGAAAGTGAAAGAGGGAAGCCTTGGTAAAGTAGAACTTAATTTTAGCCTCACATTACTTTTGATTTCTATTTGTGTACATTCTATAGTCACTTTATAGTCTCTAGACTCCTCATCTTAATACATATGGTATTCAGACCTAGTTCCCACAAATGTTCATTCATAGTCACCTGTATGATTTGAGAATTGTTTAATTTTAACTACTTTGTAAATAAGTTTCAATACTAATGACATTTGATTCCAGTAAGAAGTTACACAACATTTTATTAGTCTTAACATGAACCTTATAAACATACACACATAAACATATTTAAATACTTTACAAACACCTGTGTACAAATACTTAAGTAGCTTAAACCATAGTAGAAACAAACTGTCTATATATATTCTTTTCCCATGAAATTTTCCACCCTAACTCCATAATGAATATTAGTTCTAAAAATGTGTTTCAATATAGGTCTATCATATAAGCTTGGAACATTTTCAGAAAACATTTAATATCAATACTTGTTCTTGTGACCTTGTTACAGTTCAGTGCAAAAGAAATCTATACCTTTGGTTAGGTATACCCTTGTTTCCTTTTTCTGCTTACAATAACTGATTAATTTGACAAGTTGAAAGGGCATTTGCCTTTGTTTCTTTGCTTTTCCATCTGAGATGCATTATAGTGTGGCCACACATTTGTAGATCTTAAAACCTGGAGGGTGTTTATTGTTATTCCCGGCTGCCTCGTCTGTTTGCATGGAGGGCTTGTCAAAGATCTATGTGTCCTTAGTTGTGTCACCCAATAAATGTGAGGAAAGCAGCTACCTCTGGCACTGCTTCAGGCAGTTAATGTTGTAGCTTCCAGCTGAGGACCTGGTCTACCTGGGCTGTTGGGAGATATTGTAGAAAACTCACCAGTGAGGTTGCCATACATGTCATTCTCTTGCTGTCGGAAAGGATCAGATGTGGGTTTAAGGATCTTTGTTGACTTTGTTTGCATACACTTTTGCACATATATCATCTCACCAGATTGTGGGAACAGAAGCCAGAGACTTCTTTAGGTTTGGAAGAGCCAATATCTTACATCAAACTTGTTTGAAAATTAACCTCTAGACTTTGGTCTTTCTTGGGGTTTTCCAACTTTTTTTAAAGACACAGAGACTTTCTTCAAAGAAATCTTAATCTGACACTCAATACCTAAATCACGTTGAAGGGAAGAGTCCCCAGTCTTCCCTACTGGGGCCTTATCCCTTCTCTGTCCTCAAGACCAGGCTCCTTGAGGTTTCATGGAGCATCATTGGAAAACCACACAAACAAACCTTGTAGAATGTGTGTTGGCTCACAATATTCCTGCTCCTGACATCTGATAATATTATTTCTGTTGGATATGCTGAGCCTCCTGTGACATTTTTCAGAATTCCTTGTTTTCCACAGTGATAGATGAAGATCTCCTTGCAGTAATGAAGCCCCCATCATGATTCAGATAAGATCTAACATACTATAAGATTTTTGAGCATGTCATTTGATTTCCTTAACTTTGGCTTCTCCTCTCTGCAAAATGGGGCAGACAAGCTCCAAAAGTATTATAGATCTTTGACTAATAGATGTTATATCAATAGAGTGAGAGGAGTTGTTGCAAGCATTAAACCAGGAAATGTATGAATTATGGTCCAGGTCTAAAATGTTGTATAAACCCTACCCCATTGAGTGAAGGCTTTTTTGAACATAAAAAGTGAGTATGTGCTCATATCTTGAGATTTTTGTGGATTTTCTATTCTTTCTGGAGATTGCCTGGGAAGCCACCTAAGTTAGGTGGCCATAAGCATTGTATAGTCACAACTTTTATTAGGTTTCCCAGTAAAGGACATATGTACGTGGAATAAAGGAAGCAAGATTCTGCTAGGTTGAGTTTATTTCTCTTTTATTGATGGTTCTGTTGACATTTGTTGTGACGATCAAAATTGTCCAATCTTTCCTCCATCTTCCTCTCTCCTTCTTTCATGTAACAGCACTGTGTCCAATTTTCTTTAGTTGATACTGAACATTAACATTGGGTGCCTGTTTTATTAGTGATACATGTGCAACAGGATAAAGACTCTTCTGCTTTTGATTTAATTTAGGGGTGTTGTGAAATGATCAAATTGGGTAATACATAGAGAAGAGCTTATAAATCATCAAGCTGTAATAGATGTTAAACATTATTATTATTTGATGTCAAGAATCATGAAACTAGGGCTGCAAACCAAATCTAACTTTTCTCCTATTTCTGTGCTAACAAGTGGCCACTTTAGTCCCATTATGGATTTTGGCTTAAAATAGGTCTCATGTCTAACACTCTCCCTTTGTAAGAATCCTCAAGCTGTTGCTTCTGATCCTAGTTCAGCTTCAGCATTTAGCACCGAAGCACTTGCAGTTTATTCATTTGCTCACCGCTTACTCTTCTTGTTTTAGTTCACGAAGTCCATAAGCCCTACAAACTCAGTATTACTTGAGATGTTTTGCTTATTATCATCTAGTTGCACTTCTATGAGAAGTCTTTCAGCATATCCAGCAAAAGTGGAAATGTCAAAGCATGTTATATGACCTGGTTTTCCTATCACAGATGAGAAACCCCAGGCAATTTGTCCACAGTGTCTTAACTCTAAATAACAAAACGGGATTTGAAGCTGGTTGGTGTGAGTTCAGTCCAAAAGTCAGCTTCCTATGCTGTACATCCAACCTGAATGGTGGCGTGTACGCTGTGAGCAAATAAGTACAATGATGACTTCTTCACATCCCTGCTAATTCCAGTGTGGTTCATCAAAACCACAGGGTCTCCACTTTCAGCTGCAGTTTCCAACCTAAAGAGCAATTGATCTTTAGTTAGTATATGAACATTTCAACCACTCCCTTGTCCGAGTTGGTCAAGTCTTCCACCACCTCTTGACTGGTGAGGTTTCTCTCATCTCTTTCCACAGGCAAATACTACTTCCCTCTTCAGCATCTTTACTGATCTCTGACCTCACCCCTTCTAATTGTTCTGGCATGGTTCCAGATCTTTCCCCCCAATAAGCTGAAAGTTCTTTGAAGGTGAGAACTCCACCATCTAGATCAGCTTTATAGCCTTAGCTCCCTGAACTGCTCCTGGCAAGTTGTGTTCAGTACACATTCACCTAAGGAGTTACAACTGTGATAGCTGTTCTGCAAATGTTGGCTGGCACTCTTTTAAAGGGGGATATAATTGCAGGGGGAGGGAGAGTAATGAATATGAAACCAATGATCTGATGAAAGACAACTCAATTAACTTCATCTCTGGGCCTTTTAAGCAATCAGAGCTCGGGTGCTTCTAGGAAGTAGACAGATGAGAGCAAAGACATGGGTAAATGTAGCAAGCAGCACAAGTTAATCTTAGCCTCTTTGATACTGCATTGCTCCCACCTAGTCATCATTTTCCCAAGAACAAGGGTAATAGTGAAGCAGTTACTTGCCCTAACTCACGCAACCTGATCTAGACGGACATTTCTGTCCAAGAAACCAGTAGGTATGATGTGGGCTAGAATTAGGGCAAATGGACAATGCTTTTTCAGAACAGACTGAGTCAGCTTTACCACAAATGTGGTTAATTGTAGCTCTGTGTCCTATTGACACACTGTGTTTGTGTCTACTGCCAAAAACCGGAGCCAGATACAGCTGTCATCAGGAGCTGATCTCTGCATTGCCTGACACATCTGGATTAGAGTGAGACTCTGCAGATATGATAATTGTATGATCTGTTTTCCAAAAACAGTTCCAATTTCAAATATTTTATGCAATTTTAAATATATCTAGACTTGTCAGTCATGTTTTAATTTAAGGAAGCAATAGGCTACTCTAGCCCTAACCCAACTGATTCAGAATGGTAGTAGCCAACTCTGGAATGGAAGTAAACAATTCTGACTTTCCAAATACAGTGCGTAGGTTTCTATCCTATAAATATACTTGAGATCAAAACACTTCTCATTAGAACTTATTTCTTCCCTTCTAAGTTTATTTAGATGTGACCAAAATTTGACATTTCATAGTGTTTTGCCAATATATCGGGACTGTTGGTAAAGAGAAAAATATGCTCTAAATATATTTGTATTTCTCATGAACTTTGAGAAGTCAATAAGGAAGGAAATAGAAGGTACACGATGTGTTACTAGATGAGAAGTCTGTGAAATAATTGTTCTTTATGACATTTAAGCATTTGATGTGAAATATAGTCAAGGTTACTATGAAAATAAAATTTTTTTTGGTTAGGTCTCGGATTTACTGTCAGTTATTTAAATAGATTTACTCCCAAGAAAGAAACTTTTTACTATGCTTCCAGTTTGTCATTTATGAACTTTTATTACATGCACACACACACACACACACACACACACACATTCTACCCCCAGTGAGTAGGATACTTTATCATATTGTTCCCATCATCATCCGATATGTAGACTAGTCCTTTTCCCTCCATTATTCCTCCTAACTTCAAATTTCTTGGGTTATTTATTATTCCCATTAGTTTTTTAGAGTGTTTTCTGCATTACTAAATTGTCTGCTATGTAAATGTCCAGTATTTGTTTTTATCGTTATCTTACTTTGCTGTACAGTGTTCTCTCAAATTCTCTTCATTTTGTTTGAAATGACTGTATTTTATCCTTTGTGAGGGCAATATAATACTCCTTGGTGTGTATATACCATGACTTCTTGATCCAGTCTTCTATCAATAGACATTTAGGCATGCTGTTGCCATGTCCTAGCTATTGTAAATAATGCTGCAGTGAACTTGCCAAACATGTAGGGGGTTTATTGATGGTTTCATCTTCTGTGGATATATGCCCAAGAACAGTTTTCCTGGATGTTTGGTATTTCCATTTTCAGATTTTTAAGGTAAATTCAAATAGTTTTCTGTAATGGTTGCCAGTTCCCATTCCCACGACAGTGTAATAAAGTTGTTTTTTCTCCATATTCTCTTCAACACTTACTGTTGGGAGTTAAAATTCTTTTTCTAGCTGATTAAGACTATAATGGCCCCTCTTGTTTACAATTGCCATATTTCCAAAATAAAATCCACTTTATAATGACTATTAATGGATTTTCTCAATACACAGTATACTATCGATAGCCCAAAGATTATACTGTCCAGGGACCTAACCCAACAGTCAGATGATTAAAGTTCTCTAAGTTCTGATTGGTTTAAAAAAACTTTAGTTTATTTGTATTTATACAGACTAATGATGCAAAGTTGGCTGCAGCTTCTGTGGCATTCATCATTACCTCTCTGCAATCTGTTAAGATTCAAACATGAGCAGAAATACTTACTGTTCTTCCCTCTTCCTGTTCCTGCACCCTCTTGAGTTCCTCTTCAACTTCACAGAGGCTGGTGAACTTGATCTAGTCACTATCAACTGGTCTGGCAATGCTTTCAAGTGATGCTTGGTGAAAAAAGCAGGAAATACAC
This sequence comes from Uropsilus gracilis, assembly GCA_004024945.1. Classification (NCBI taxonomy): domain Eukaryota; kingdom Metazoa; phylum Chordata; class Mammalia; order Eulipotyphla; family Talpidae; genus Uropsilus; species Uropsilus gracilis. Next base: position 51,094 of record PVHY01005896.1, on the reverse strand, counting down.
TTCTGGATTTAAAAAAAATGGTCATGCTAATAAATGTGGCAGACAAGTGGCTTTTATAAACACAGGGCTTAGAAATAGAGGGCCTTTGTTTTGTTTTGTTTTTGTTTTAAACTGAAGTAACATTATATACATATAATCTTCAGGTGTACATCATTATAAATCAACATCTGTATAAACTATAATAAGCTCACTACTGAACGTTCAGTTCTATCCTTCATCATGCCATTGACTCCTTTCACCAAATTTACCCCCCCATACCCCCAACACCCTTAACCAATAATTTGGTCCTACAGTCTGAAAGTTTGTTTTTGGCTTTGTTTAATTCATTTATTTTCCTTTTTTAAATATCACAGAAGAGTGAAATCATACTTTGTCTTTCTCCATCTGACTTAGTTCACTAATATCAATCCACTCTAGCTCATTGTGGTGGCAAATGGCAATATTTCAACTTTTTTATAACTGTGTAATAGTCCACCATCTTCTTTAGCCACCTACCATAGACACTTAGGTTGTTTCTGACTATTGGTTGTTGTAAATGGTACTCCAAGAGCATGGGATATTATTGGAATAGTTTTCAAACATGAGCAGAGAGGATTCCCATTCTGTCCTGTCGGTTTCTGCTCTCTTAGAATTAGTGCTTGTAGTCTTCAGGTAAATACTCTGAAGCAGAGTGGAATTTCTATTTTTAATTTTGGAGGGAAATCTCCATAGTGTTTTTCATAATGGCAACACCAATTTACTTTCCCACCCACTGTGGACAAAAGTCCCCTTCTCTCCACATCAACAAGTGTCATTTCTTGTATTTTGGAAAATAAGCATTCTCAAGAGTGGTCGGTGATATTTCACTGTTATTTTAATTTGTATTTCCTTAAGAATAAGATATGAAAGCTGTCTTCTCATGTATCTTTTGGACATCTGTTTATCTCCTTTGGAGAAGTGTGTAGAAATATGTATTTAAATGAGGTGATTTACTTCTAATATGTTACAAATGGAGAATTCTTCTCTTATATACAATCTGAAAATTGGAGTGGCAAAAATAGGGGGGAAATGGGTACTATAGTAATGGAAGATGGAATATTTATACACAGTCATATACATATTTACAAGCTATTGTATTATGGCAACGTAATTTTATTATTTGTTAGTTCTCTGAAATAAGGCAAATTTTTTTTCATTTATTAATGAAATGCTACAAGTATGAAGTTTTATTAATAGTAATGTAGTTATGTTGGTTCCTTAGTTGTTTTTTTAAATTTATTTATATATAAATTTCACATCTTTGTATTTCCAGGGATTCAACCTCCCCCCACCCTCCCCACTGTTCCCCTGCTTTCCCCCCTGCCCCAAGCTTCAATTTGGTGGCTAGCTTGTTCTGACTTTTCCTCATGGATTTTGTTTATTTTTTTCTATATCCCATATATTAGTGAAACCATTTGGTTTCTGTCTTTTTCTTTTTGACTTGTAAACATCAAAGCACAGGTGTCCCTTTGACCCACATTGAGGTCTCTTTTGGGTAGATTTCCCAAAAGAGCAATTGCTGGGTCAAATGGTAGTTCCATTTTCATTAATTTGAGGGTCCTCCACACAGCTTTCCATAGTGATTGGACCAGTTTACATTCCCACCAGGAGTGTAAGAGTGTTCCTTTCTCTCCACATCCTCGCCAGCACTTGTTGTTGCCCATTCTTTGGATGTGGGCCATTCTTACTGGTGTAAGGTGGTATTTCATTGTGGTTTTGATTTGCATTTCCCTTACTGCTAGTGGTGCTGAGCAATTTTTCATGTGCCTGTTGGCCATTTGTATTTCCTCTTTGGAGAAGTGTCTTTTTAGTTCTCCCCATTTTTTGATTGGGCTTCTTGTTTTGCTTTTGTTTAGTTGTGTGAGTTCCTTGTGATCTTCTTTATTAAATCCTTATCACTCTTGTGGAAGGCAAAAATTTTTTCCCATTTGGTTGGGCTTCTTTTTGTTTTCTCTGTTGTCTCTTTTGCTGTACAGAAGATTTTTAGTTTTATGTAGTCCCATCTGTTTATGTTTTCCTACATTTTTCTTTGCCATCTGTAGATGTTTCCAGAAAGGGATTTATGAATTGTACTTCATAGGGTTTTGCCCAAGTTTTCCTCTATGTATGTTATGATTTCAGGTCTGACATCTAAGTCTTTTATCCATTTTGAAATGATATTTGTACATGTTGTGAGGGAGTTGTCTTGGTTCATTTTTTTGCATGTCTTAGTCCAATTTTCCCAGCACCATTTACTGAAGAGGCTATCTTCGTTCCAATGTAAGTTTTTCACTCCTTTATCAAAGATTAATTGACTGTATATGTGTGGTATTACTTCAGGACATTCAATTCTGTTCCATTGGTCTGATTGCCTGTTTTTGTACCAGTACCAAGCTGTTTTAATTATTATGACTTTGTGTTATAGTTTGAAGTTTGGAATTGTAATATTTACATTCTCTTTTTTCTGGTCAGGAGGCTTTTTGATATTCAACATCTTGTTATTCCATATGAATTTCATTAGTTTTTGTTCTATCTCTTTTAAAAATGTCATTGGGATTCTTGTCGGGATTGCATTGAATCTGTAGATTACTTTTGCTAAGATGACCATTTTGATGATATTAATTCTTCCAATCCATGAACAGGGAATGTTTTTCCATTTCCTTATGTCTTCTTCTATCTCTTTTAGCAGCTTTCTAAAATTTTCTTTGTATAGTTCTTTTTTAAGTTTATTCATGTTTTTTTAATTTTATTCCCATGTATTTAATTTTTTTTGGTGCAATGAGAAATGGAATGGTTTTTCTGATTTCTTCTTCTTCTATTTGACTTTTTGCATATAGAAAAGCTACCAACTTCTGTGTGCTGATTTTGTATCCAGCTACCTTACTAAACTGGTTTATTATTTCAAGCAATTTTCTGTGTATTTTTGGGGGTTATCTATACAGAGAATCATGTCATCAGCATATAATGATAGCTTCAGTTCCTCTTTACCTATTTGTATCCCATTAAAAATATGAAACACTTCACGAATTTACATGTCATCCTTGCACAGGGGCCATGCTGATCTTCTCTGTATTGTTCCAATTTTAGTATATGTGCTGCCAAAGCAAACACTAAGGCAAAGTTTTAAAAAATATATATTTAAAAATATCTCCCCAGAGAGAGTTTTTCAACTATTCTCAATTGTTTTTCCAAAAAGGTGACTGATTTCTCTTGTTTGTTTTGATCTTTGTAATTATTCATGTCAACACTATCATTAGCCCTTTTTAAGTCACATTAAATTAATGTCTTGTTTTCAGGCAGGTGAAAAAACAGAAAGATTTGGGACTTTTGAATCAGAAATAAATTTGAATTCTGATTTTTTATTCTGTAATATACAACAAGATATTTAGCCTTTTAAATACTCAGTTTCTCAACTGTAAAATGAGGATGAGATCAACTTCATAAGATTAGAAATTATATATGAGGAGTTCTATCTTGAAGGCTCTTAAAGAATGTTACTCATTAGTATTAAAATATAAGTGCCTGAAACATAGTAGACATTTAGAAAAGATGACAACCTAACCACTTCATTGGCTTCCTAAGAATACAATCAAGTTATCCCAATAATGATCCAGCAGATGATTGAGGATACCTGTCTGTTCACATTTTTCTCATGCTATTTAACTACCATTTCCAAAGCATCCCTCTACCTCCCTACCTTATTTTTTCTACCACCACATGCATTTCAAACTGGCTTGCCAAACAGGCCTAAAGAACACACTAAGAGTGCAAGGTGTTTATAACTGAACCCAATATTTCATTAAGACTTGAATAGACTTTTTGTGACTGCAATACAAGCCCCCATTCTGGATATGTAGGTTGAAACTTGTGTTACTTCCCTGGTTCCATCTATACTCAGTAATAAAGTAGACAATTGAGGGTTTATATAAGGAGTGGAAAATCACTACAAATTGTTTATGTATTCTTTCTTGTATATTAGAAAACAGAATGAGAATGAGATCACATTTCCTAAATTCTTTAGCTTAGAAGTTCAGACTTCTCTATGGACAAAATAAACATGTAATTTCTTTGGAAATGCTGAAATTTATTATTTGAAATTATTGAGTTTAAAATATCAAATTTATATAAATTTATACAAATTTTATTGTTTAACTTTTATTAAGCACTTAAGAAATAGCCATTAGTTTCATCATTTAGTTGTCAGAAGATAGTCTGTGATTATTTTGGTTTTTAGACAATCAAAACATCTTTTCCAAAAGGAATTTGGAAACTTGACTTTTATTTTTCCTTTTCCTTGTTTTCTTTTCAGTCTAAAGAAAATGTTTGACTCCTCTTCCTTGAAGTTTACTTTTCAGTTTGGCCAAACAGCATACACATAAATGGCTCAGGGACTAAGCACTTTGACCCACTGAAAGTTGAGGTGCAAGTTGATTGCTTAATATTTACCAAGTGCCCCCTCGGCTTCAGGCATCTTCAGCACCTCAGGCATCCTGTGTTTGGCATGGGATGAATTTTATTCAATTTGCTCTTGGATGAAGTAGTATTGGCGTAATCTGAAAACTGAGTTAATGTACTCCTACAGAAACCTCTGAAAGTCCTGGGGACATGTTTGTAAAACTACAGTGTCTCTGGACTCTCAAATTTCTGCAGCTGTATGAAATTCTTAAGAAATTTAAGTGCAAAGTATCCCTTCACTTACTTACCCCAAAGAAATATGACTAAGTCGTGATTTATTTCCCACCACCATAATATTTCACAAGGTTCATCTGTTCAACAAATTTTCATCCAAAAAAATGCCCTAAAAATTAAGAATTATCCTAACAGCAGAAAAGAAAAACAATTGACTTTGGAATTTTGTTGATTTTTTTAAATTGACTCTAGCCATTGCCCCAACCCCAACTGCACCCAACATAGCTCCACTTACAGATTTAAAATAATAATAATAATAATTATATATATATATATATATTTCCTGAAAGAGCTTTACATTTTTGCATCATATAAGTTTCAGGTATGCATCATTCTTTATCAATGTCACTTCCAGATTTTAGTTACTGTATCTATTATTTCCCTAGAAAGGTCCGAATGTTTTTAAAATGATTACGGTGGGTTATAAATTGCTATGAGCTTAGGTGTTGAATGGTCTGAGGTCCATGTCACCCCTGGTAGTTCCTCAGTTGTGATCTTGGGCAAATGCAAATTTTAAGCTTCATACTCAGCTTTTGTTAAACAACTTTAGGACAATTGTAGCATCTCTCTTTTAGGATTGTTGTGGGAATTAAATTCTTTAATTGCCAAAAAAATTACCTTAAAAATATATATTGAGTGCCAGCTATGTACCTGGTGTTTTTCTAGACAGTGGGACTACTATGAAAAGAAATAAAAGAAAATCACTGCTTTCATGGAGCTAATAATCTAATGAATGCAAACCAATTTTAAATGATAAATAAAATACTTTTTTTGAAGATGATAAGTGCTATGGAGAGAATAAAAGGGAAGGGGAGGCATGAAGTGGGGAGATACAATTTCAAACTGATTAGTCTGATATGGGCTCACTGAGAAGGTTGTGAGAAGGATGCTAGTGATATTTGTTGTCCTGCCTAAGGATCATAGTAAAGGCTTCATCTTTGAGGGACTGACCAAGTTTCTTGAGGTTGGAGGGGATGGTCCAAGAGATAATGAGAAGGAGGGAGATGAGAACAGAATTTGGGTGTAAAGATTGCAGGCTATGGAAGTGACTTTGTCTCTTACACTGAATAGTGCAAATCACTGAAGGTCTTGAGAGAGGCAAGCAAAGTAAGACTTGCTTTTTAATGAATCAGTGTATTGTAAATAAATGAGATTTGACATATAAAATATTTAGCCCAGCACCTGGCTCATCATGAGTATTTGATAACTGAGAACTGCTGGTGGTATCATCAGCATCATCATCAAAATTTATTTGGACATTAATACTCACTCTGGCTCTTTAACCACCATGAGACAAATGGGAGGATATGGGCCATGTAATATTTGGGGCCTTCTATCATCTTGCAGCCAAGTTAAGTCAGGAAGAAGAACAGATGCCAACAACTGTAGCACCTTGGGCATCCCATGAGCACATCGTCAGCTGTGTGACCCAAGCCCCCAATCCTTCCATGCCCACACTGTAGCTTTCTCCTCAGGGTTTATTAGAACAAGCAACCAAGACCAGACATCAGCAGGAATTGTTATGCAAAAACCAAATGGAAAACTTTGCCACTCTTTTTAACACCTCTGTTTCTGGTCTTAGCTTTTCTTTTCGGGTCTCCTTTTCTTTGTATTACCTCATCACTACACGGCATTCAGGTGTGAGTGAAAAGTCACAATAATTGTACCTTATTTTAAAGCTGTGCCTTTCTTTCCAGAATCTCGAAATGCCTCTTGGCCCCACATTGTATTGGTATGTGTTGGCATATATTGGCATTGCATATAGCATGAAACTACTCACAGACTATATTCTCTGAGACTCAAGAATCATTATTTTGTGTTGTGTATAATGTATATTGACAGAAATGATATAGTGAGTCTTTTTCAGGCCAGGATGGTCATGCAATGATCATGGCACGTTTTTTCCAAAGTAACAGTAGTGGTGACTTGTATTGTAATCAAACACTCTAGAGATCACAGACCCGCAAGTGAATGACCATAAATCTTTCCTATATCCCTTTATACACACACATACACATAGAACCTGCCCACACAAACATACACATATACACATAGAAACATACAGATGTGATTTTCATTACCTGCACATGGCATTTTAAAGTATTTGACTATTGACAATATGTATGACAAAATCTGAATTTTAGTGTTTTTCTTCAAAAATCAGAACATTTGGCACTCCTCCACCCAAACCTCTCCATAGCAACCAACCATCAATTGGAGCTGTAGGCACCAACCCTGTCGTGTTCACCCTTGTGCACAAGAGACTCACATGACATCTTTTCTCAAAAACACTGATGCCCAAGCCCCATAACAGACCAATTAAAACATCATTTGCAACAAAAGCTAGAGCAGCAAATGTTTATCTAGTGCATATTGGGTGCAGGGAGCTATCCCTGAAAGAGAGCTGGTCTATAAAATAAATTCAAGTTGGGGACAGAAGACATGTATAAATAAGATAATAAACAACCACACAAGATGTAAGATCTGCTTGGTACCAAGCTAGCAATCTCAATGAATGGTTCTAACATTGCAGCATCCTGAAATACCATGGTGGGGAGAAGGTGTTTCTGTGCTATTAAATCTCATACTGCACCTTGGCTATTCTTTTTGTCCTTATCCTTGAGTGCGTCTACACTTACTTCCTAAGAACAAGGACAGGTTCTTACAGAAGCAAAGTAGAGTTATCAACCCTAGGAAGTTAAGAATTTATCTGATAATATCTAGTGGACATTCTGTGCTCAAATGTTATCATTTGGCCAGCAATATCCATGATCACAAAATTTTCCCCAATCAGGATCCATTCATGGTATGTTGTATTTGGTTATCTTATCTCTTTTGTTTCCTTTATTCTGAAATAGCTCCCCAGACTTGCTTTACATTTCTTGACCCTGACATTTTGGGAGGGTACAGGCCAATTATTTTGTGCAATGTCTCCCCATTTTCATTTCTGTTACATCCTCAGTAATAGATTCAGCCAGTGTATTTCTAAAAGGAGAGCATAGTAATGATCGGTTCCTCAGTGCATCATATCAGCAAACAAGGTGTCACTTTATTCCTACTGGGGATGTTAGCTTTGATCATTTAGTTAAGATGTATCTGCAGGTGTTCCTTCTGTAAATTGGACTTTCCTCTTGGTTGACTTTCTCTGAGAAAGAACTTCCACCTCTCCCGTAGTTAAATATGTATTGATTTACTTACACACATATTTGTTTCTCTCACTGTGAACTCATGGAGAACCCCTCACCCTTCAACCTGGAGCTTTCTGTGATCTCCGTCAAAAAACCCTGAGAACCATCCAGAGCTTCCACAACAGGGTTTGCAGCTACCGAAGGTGGAGAAATGGGAGGGTGGATGACAGGGAAAGTCCTCAGACCTTAAAGGATGTGTATTCATTTCCAAACCAAGATCTTTAACCTGGAATTCTGGTTTCTTTCACTGTTGACTCTGTCATCCTTTCGAGCAGAAGCCCAGCAGAACACAATGTGGTTTTCTCTCCCCTTCCATTCTAGATCCCTTTCCTCTCTACCCTTGAGTGTTTTCAATATCCCAAATGTCAGTTACACAGTCAGCAACAAAAGTCTTAGTGCTAAGGGCTGGAGAATGTTCTAAGAGTTTGAAAATGTTTACCTTCCCATGGTTGAAAGGAAACCCCATGGATAGCTTCCTAGTGGTTCTTTATGCTTCACCTATTTTTCCAAAGGAAATGTGTTTTGATCCAGCATCTGAAGTTCCTTTAAAACTCTTTATTTAGAAACTCTAATTAAGGGCAGGATGTATGCTGCCCTATTGTAAATGGAGTACCTGTCCACCCTATGATAAGATGTGTAAAAAAAAAAGCATGTCTTAGCAAGAAATGAAGGGAACTTGGTTGCCAGAGTTTTCATAACTACAAATTGCCATGTGGATCACCTTCATTAGATGGTGTTTTGTTTAAATAAGAGACAAAAAAGCAAACTTCTAATTAAGAGTCTTGCTAGTAAACAGTTTTTATAGGTGGTTGTTTCTTAACCATTTTGAATTATCTACCAAATACATAAAGTCAGATAAATAAATGACAATACAAATTTTAACCTGTCTTTTTCCTGGTGACATTTACCACGACAGCACCAGACCTCCAGTGGCATAGCAAACTCGTTGGTATGTCAGGAAATGATAGTCATTAGAAACGACACAAAAAACAAAGGTGTGTTGCCGTGTGTATTGTTGTACCTCCTGTATTATGATTATCCTATGATCCTTGCTCAAATAGGGCAGCCTCATTTTTTTTTGTAATTCATTCATTTCATTGTCAAATACCTATTAAGATTACTGCTCAATTTTACCTGTCGCCAGTTGGGTGACATTACTCTTGATGGATTGGGGAATTAGCAGTCTTGATTGTGTAAAAATGTGTATTAGCAAATGAGTTGTTATCAAGGTCATCCAAACTTTTAATATTTTTTTATAAAATAAAGTTTAAAATTAGTACACACAACCATGTGTGTGTTGGGTTTTTTAAGAGTTATTTTTTAATTGTGGTTTTCCTTCATGCAGGTACATTCAGAGGATAAGAATCCACATATTACTTTTACTATGTGTATTCACTGATGCATTCAATCTTTCTGTTTTCTTTGATAAATTGGAAATTTGCCCATTGAAGTTGTCATAAAAGAGAAAATGGAGTTTCTAGATATTTATGAATTGATGAATGAATGAACTGACATTCATGAAGAAATACATCATTAGCATTAGATTATTTTCAACAGCTTTTATTTACCTAGCTGTCAAAATCATCCATGCTATAATGGAAACTTTGGAGAAAAAAAAAGAATAAAGCTTTACATTTCTAGATGTATTTTATTTCACACTACTAAGGAATACTTTATAGATGCCTCTGTATATAAATCTTGTTGTGCATTTTAGTTTATTTCCATAGAGCTCCTATGCTTTTTGGAGCTAAAACAGAAACAAAGCTTAGGATCTGTTTCCTAGTAAAGAAGTGATCCATTTCAACGCAGGTAAATTCCTTGATACTATACCCCTTTTTGTAAAAAGAATGATCAGTCACATTTATGTCCCTTCCTTAACCCACAAGTTTAAGTCTTGTCCTCACAAGGACAGCATTATCAAATTGGACCACAGCGCTTATTCCAAAACATATTTTCCTTCTTTGAATGCAGACAAGACATGATAGCAACTTGCTCTGAGGTGACCTAACCACCTTTACCAGGAAAACTTATTTGACAAGAGAGATTGTTTTAAAATAAAAGTTTAAGGTAAAACTCATTTCTGTGTTAGAAAGATAATGCTTATCCTCACGTGTACGGTCTGGCTTCTTCCAACATGTTTGCCAGCTCTTCTGCAAAAACAGTTTCAGTGACCTCAGAAAGACTTTATGCCATGGAAAGAGAGATAAAGGAAACTCTAGACCATTAATTCCTTCATCACAGTGAAGCTCATAGTTGCTCACACCATCCTTCATTGCAATTGCAGAACCCTTTGTTCCTCTTTGAAAAAGTATCTTTGTGTTTCTCAGAATGAGCTGGCTCTCTCTCCCAGCTGTCGGAAATGCAAGAGAACTTCATGAAAAATAAGAGTATTTGTGGCTCCCTGTAAGTGTAAAGGTGAGTGCCTGTCACTCAGTCACGGTTGACATCTGCTCCACTCCCATGTGACTGGTGCTGTGGATATCATTATGGTGTCTGGACAGGAAGTACCAGGCAGGAAGCTCACAGGTCCACAGCTTCCCATTCCCAGGAAGTGTGACCGGCCATTTGGGAAAAATGTTTCTTTACTGGTTCTACCAACACTAACTATTGAGTGTCCTGGAAGCTTTTTTTTTTTTCTTAAGGATACATACACTATACAAAGTTCACATAAATTGGGGGTTGAGGGAAAGCAAGAAGATGAAGAAGAACAAAGATAGACACTAACAAACAGGAGATTAGGCTAATATGCAAGATGTGTACTTTTATGCATTCTGTAACTTTCTGTTGAGGGCCTCATGCTTGTCATTAACTTTGAAAAATAATATTATTCCAACTTGGTCACAACACATTAACGATCCATCCATGAACCCCTTTTAGTGAGTGACCACCATTTGTAATGGACTAGAATGTGAAAAATAGAACATTATAGAATGGAAACTATCAGAGAGCGTTGCACAAAGTATTGTTATTATTCTCTAAAATGCATGTTTCAGATCAATGTATGTATTTATCTATTGACTCGTTATATAAAATGCATTTCTTACTATGGCAGTATTAAAAGAAAATGTGAAATCTATTGACTCAGATATATGCAAATTTAGGGTTGAGTTTTCTAGAAATGAATAGGATGGGAAACTGATTACTCCCTTTTGTTTCTCATCTCCCGAAACTATACACAAGGAAAAAATTCTCCTGTCCTTCACAAAGAGTAAAATAAATAGCATTCTAAACAATCTCTTTACAGAAAAATCTAGCAACTTAAGGCTGTTTTTTCCATTTTCGTATTTTCCTCCACTCCATATAGGGTAACAGCATTGCTTTATGTGCTACAGGATGTGTGAAATCTATCCTGAGGTATGTTTTTAGGGACTGTCACCTTCCTTATCACATATATCTGTGTTCTTGTGAATGCTAAGTAGAAACAACATAATAATTTTTGTAAAGTATGCTATTTTTGAAGTAAAACTCATATACATTTCAGTAAAGCACAAGCATATATTCCATTAAAAATGGTAGCCACTTATAGGATGGTTTCATGGACTATTAATATGTTGTAATGAAGTACACAAATCATTAGCACACAGCTTGATAAATTTTCAGAGCATGTACACTTATGTAACTCTTTTTGGATCAAAAAAATGGAACACTGACAGGAAGCAGAAACTCCTAATACTCCATTCAGTCCCTCCCCAATGGAAACTGAACTGTCCTGTGTTCTAATACTGGGGATTAATTTTGCTTTATTTTAATCTAAATTTCTATGTAGAATATAATATTTAGTGTCTGATTTACTTTGTTCAATAAATGAGAGTCTACCCATCATTTTCACTTGTATTCCATTGTATTATATTACAACTTTTCATCCATCCTACACATGAGGAACATTTGCATATCCCCAATTTTGGCAATTGTGAAAAATGTAGGTATTGATATGTATTTGTCTTTTGGTGAACATATGAATGTGTGCATTTCTTTTGGGTTTAAGGATGGAATTGCAGATTCCATTTATATATTATAAACTACATAATATCTATTTTAAAATAGATTATATATTATAAACTACATAATATATCAGTATATATACATATACTGTACACATATATATTCACCTTCAATAGATATTGTAGAACAAAGTGATTTTATGCACATCAGCAGTGCATGAATTCTAGTTCCTCTCTATTTTCTCCAACACTAAGTACTGGCAGTATTTTTTTTTATTTTGATCATCTACTTATTGTATATAAATATCTCTTTATGCTTTGAATTTAAATTTCCCTGGTAATTAATGAGGTTGAGCACTTTTCTATATGGCTGTTTGCATTTTAATATACATTCCTATCAGTATATACAACTCTTTTAGCTGATTCTTATTGGGTTAACTTGTCCTTTTCTAATTAACTTCTGAAATTCTCTATATATTCTGAATATGATTCCTGTGTTAGCCATATGTATTGGAAATATTGCTTTGCACTTTTTCATCTGATAATGGTGGAACAGAAATTGACTTTAATATAATCTAATTTTCTTCCTTTACTGTATTTATTTTTCTTCATTTCGTTCTTTTTTCCTTTATGTATTTTTGTTTTCCTGTATTCTTTATGCTTTATGTCCTCCTTAAGAAAACTTTGCTTATAAACTGAGTTGAGTAAAGAGAAAGCTTTGCTTTCCAGAAAATCATTACAATTTTACCTATATTACCTTTTGCATTTAGAACATAAATCATCCAGAATTGAATTTTCTGTGTCCCATGAAGTTCACCCACAATCATTTATTCAAAATACCATTCATTTATCACTGTAATGCAATGTCTTTACACACACCCTTTACTGTCTGGGTGGGTCTGTTTCTGGACTGTCCTTTGAGTCCTTTTGATCTATTTCTCAGTCCCATATCAATGGCTTCCTGTGTTAGGTAATATAGATTTATGGTCCTATAATCTGCAGTGTTGAGCCTCTGATGTTCTTCAGTGATGCCTTGATTTTTATTGACTCATTGCTTCTCCACATAAATTTTAGAATTAATTTACTACCCCTAATATAAATCTATAGCTACTGGATCCTCTTGAATATGCTTATTTGAGGAGAATTGACAACTTTAGTGAGTCTATCACTGCTCAACTTTATGCTTAGTAAGAGTTTGAAGATTTTGTAGTTTTCCATATAGAGATCTCGTATATCTATTTTCTAGATTTATTTTAGGTATTTTTTTTACATTAATAGAAATTTTGCAACATACTAAATTTTATTTCCTACGTTGTACATAGAAATCTAGTTACATTTCATATATGACCTTTTATCCAGTGACCTAAATAAATTTACTTAGAAGTCATCATGGTTTTATTTCTTCCCTTTATTTTTTTATTCTATTATTTTCCTTATTGCAGCATCCAGGACCCCTAATATAAAGTTGAATAGAGAAAGTTTTAAAAATTATAGAATATTGTTGTAAGGGGAAGCCTTTAATATTCACCATTAAGTAAGATGCTTGTTAGTTAAGAAGTGACAATTATTTTGTCCTATTTTTTTCAGTCTTTTGAACAAGTACCTAGAGTTGGGATCTAATCTGGGTCCCCAGATTACTTTACAACCTTGTTATCACTGGTGGTGGTGGTGACTTATTATATTAAGCCCAGCTTCTTTACTTGCAAAATAAAAATCATACTGACCAAAAAAAAAAAAAAAAAGCAAAATGCTTGTTAAAAAGTTTTATCAGATTGAGAAAATTTCTTTCCAACTTGAGTTTGCTGAGGGTTTTATCATAAATAGACTTGCATGATACCAAATATTTCTTCATCCATTGAGACAACCATTTTTCCATCTTTATGTACAATGATCAATTTCCCAATATTAAGCCAATCCTGTAGTTCTAAAATAAATCCCTCTTGCTCATAATGGATTATCCTTTTAAAAATATCTCAAGATTTAGATAACAACCCACAGAATCACAAGCAAGTACAAGTTCCTCATATGACTTCCCCAACAGCCCTTGTGATTAACAGAATCTTCTTCCATGGCTTTGCCCTTTGTGTCTTTTAGAAAAGACCCCTTTCCCCCAAGAAACTTAATAAAACCCTTTCTTTTTTGGTTTGAATTGACCAACAGACCTTTAACCTGGGAACCCCAAAGCACTCTGCCCACAGACCTTAATGATAACCTGGGGTTCCCCTCCTCACTGCCTGCACTCTGCTGTGACCTCCCTGCCTGACCTCTGCAGTCATGCCACCTACTTCCTCCAGAACCTGTGAGTAATAAGCCTCTCTGTTTAAAAAAGTCTATCCTAGAATTCCACTGCTCATATCTTGTTTATAGTTTTCTCCCAAATTCAAAAAGTGCATTCGTTTGTATTTTCCTGTAATCTTCTTGTTTAATTCTGACATCAAAGTTAGGCTAGCTTCACAAAACTACAAGACATAGCACTAATTGTTTTAAACTGTAGATTTCACTTAGACTCACTGCATTTCTGTTGCTCCATGTTCTTTTGTCCATTTTCAATACCCTACTGGAATCTTTTTCCTTCTGCCTGAAACACTCTCTTTACTATTCTTGGTTTTGTCTGCTGGTTGATATTCTCTTAGGATTGTTTGTCTGAAATTTTTTTTTATTTTGTCTTCATGTTTTCAAACAGTTTTTTTTGAGGTCTCCTTGACAGGAAATAAACTATGTTTTTTAAATGTACTATTTGATATTTTTATATCAAAAGTTTTATGATGCCCCTTTTTAATTCTGCAAACATAAAACATAATTTTGGGGCCACTTAGTACAAATTCTTCTTTTCCTGGATCTTAATATTGGATTCAGCATGGAACCAAGCAAGTATCTTCTAATTTCCTGGGCCAGTGTAATAATAACACTAGGCCAATAACATAACATTGTAACAGCTAACACTTATGCCATGCTTATGTGATCCACACACTGTTCTAAACCCTTTACACTTTTTAATGTCTAATCTCTGTAATTCTCATCAGAACTCTGTGAATTGAGCATTGTTTTTGTTCCCATCAATTCCCATCATTTATTTTGTTCCCATCATTTATTTAAGGTAAAAATCTAAAAGTAGAAATGCTGAATAAAAGAACTTGAAAAACTTCAGACTTTTGATGCACTAGCTAACTGGTTACTAGTTTGATGGGTAAGGTCTGGGGGAGGATGCACAGTAAGTAGATGAATGTCAAAATAGTCATGTTCAATTAAGAATATTCCTGGGCCAGAGTGCAGGCCAGATAGCCTCCAAAGGAGCTCTGATCTGATGATTCAGTAGAAAGATTTTTTTTTTCCTTTTCAAAAGAGAAACTGGATCTTAAATGTTTTAATTAATAGCTTTGTTTTGGAATGTACCACTGAGGTTAGTAGGTACCAATTTGAAGAGATATAATCTTTTATTGCTTGGTTTTGGATTTTTATTATGTTTTTTCACTTTTATTATTCGTTGTTACTATTATGTTGCTCCAGTTTCAATTTTCTTCACTCGGTCATTACAGAGTTTGTTTGGGTATGTCATCTGGATTCAAAGCCTCAACACCCAGGATTTGCTCTTCTGCTTTCATGGATAGTGATTTCCCTGCCATGCTTTGTTTGTAGATCCTCTGGGGTGGCTCTCAGGAGTCATGAATGCCATCTTTGTTGCAAGGGGCAGGAGGGAGAATAATCTAATTCTACCAAAGAGAGAAACAGCAAGCTGATCCTGTGTTTCCATTGCTGTTGGAAAAAGAACAGTAAGTGACAGCAAAATTGAATAGCTTGATACTTGCACGGTATAAATTACCCAGCGGAAGAGATGTGTTGAGAAGGAGAGTGAGGATTTGATCTCTGCCTTTCAGTTTTCAGTCATTGTCAGCCACGAAGTACAAAAGTTGGCTCAGCAAACTTTGGCTTCATCCAAGATACTAGGGAGAAAGCCAAGAGTTTTTTTCCCCTGCTAAGTTGCTCAGATTGATCTTTTGTGGATATGTTTACATTGGTGAATAAAGTCAGAGTACTTTAGTCATTTTGCTACTGTAGTGTTTTATAAACTATGGGCTTGGCTCTATTAGTGAGCACTGAAGTCAATTTGGCAGGTCATTACTAACCTCTCTTTATTGAAATCGTATATAAAATAGAATGGACAGATCTACATAGAAAAAGATAATGTCCAAGTGCTTTAGATAAGTAAAACTTTTACTTTATGGAGACTTTGTTTTAGCTATATGTACAAATATATACCTATATAAAAGTGTGTGTGTTACAGATTGACACCACGTTTTTGCATAGATTATGGTGAAATGGTTTTCATAGCAATGACTTTTTATTCTCAATTTCTGTAAGTTTTTGTTAATTGAGGTACCAATGAATTACAACACTATATACAGCTCAGAGGTATAGGATTGGAAATTTTCAGTTGTACATTGTCACAGAACACCACCACTAAGGTACCCGTAATCCTCCACCATAGTCCAATTTTTCCCCCTCTTCATTTTGCATTTTCCCTTTCCTCTCTGCATCTGATAGCCTCAAATTTACAGTCAGGTTTCTAAAATTTGTTTTTTGTTTGATTTTGTGTGTTCCTTTGTTTTGTTTCACTATATACCACATCTGGTATATGGAACCTCCTATTTCTCTTTCTCCTTCTGATTTATTTCACTTAGAATAATCTCCTCTGATTCCATCCATAATGTCACAAATGGCATGGACTCTTCTCTTTTTAGAGTTGAGTAGTACTCCATTGTCTATATTTGCCACATCTTTGTAATCCAGGCTTTTGTCATTGGGTATTTAGGTTATTTCCATAACCTGGCCATTATAGTGTTGGAATGAAGGTAGAAACACGAATATCCCCTCTGGGTTATGTTGTGTTCTTCAAGTAGATGCCTAGGAGTAGAATTGCTAGGTCACATGGTAAGTCTATTTTTAATACTTAAAAAAACTTCCACACTGTTTTCAACAGGACCTGGACCAATCTGTATATACATTCTTTCCCTCCACATTTTCACCAATAATTGATATGAGCCATTTTCACAGGTATGCGATGGTGTTTTGTGGTTTTGATTTGCATTTCCCTCATGATAGATTATAATGAGCATTTTTTCATGTTCCTGTTGGCCATCTATGTGTCTTCTTTTTTTCTTTTTTTTTATTTTGTTTTTAATTGACTACACACACACACACACACACACACACATATATATATATATTTTTTTACATCATTGTCTACCCCAATGTTCTCCTACCACCTTATCACTGGTGAACCATCGTCTTAATCTCTTGTGCCCATCCCTCCTCGGATTTTACCCACCTCCCCCTCTCTTGCTCTATGCTTTTGTTCTGCTAACAGTTTTACATTTTCCTTGTCCTTTACTTTGTTTTTTTTCCCCCTATGTCCCGCATATAGGTGAGATCACTCAGTATTTCTCTTTATCTTTCTGGCTAATTTCTGCTAACATGTCTTCTTTGGACAAGTATCCATTAGCGCTTCTGCCCATTTTTCATTATGGTTTTATTTTGTTTTGTTTTGATTTCTGTTGCTGTTTAGTTGTATGAGTTCTTTGTAGATCTTGAAATTAGCCCCTTGTCAGATATAAAATATACAGATATTTTCTGCCATTCAGTAGACTGTCTTTTCAACTTAATGATAGTTTCACTGTGCCGAAGCTTTTTAGTTTGATATAATCTTCTTGGTTTTTGCTTTTGTTTCCCTAGCTGTTGTAGTCAAGTGCCCAAGTATATCCATGAAGCTAATATTGTAGAGTGTTTACCTATGTTTTCTTCTGTGTAATTTTCAAAAAGTAGTTGTTTGCTTCCTATTGAATAGGCCAAACTTTGGGATATGGGGTTAAAGTGAGAGAGACATATAGACAGTAATTACTTTTTCACTGATCAAGATTCCAAGCAGAAAAAAAAAGTTTATCTTTTCTGAATCTGTCATTATTATAGCCATATATATATATATATATATATATATATATATATATATATAAAGAGTCTGTGAGAAAGACCACTTTTCAAATGTCAGATGGAAAACACCCCAAGATTAGAAAAACATTGTAGTAGCATTCAAATACCAACCCAGTGGTCACCATGCTTTATCAAGGAGATAACTCTGGCAATACTACATACCTGTTGGCCTGTGATTAGAATTAAGAATAACTAAACTAGTCACTCAAGGTTGTTTATGATAACAGGGGATGATTTTAAAACTTTATTGTGATGAATTGATAGTAATAGAGTAAGTTTTCATGTCTGTGGTTTGCACTCCCCAAATTCAACTAGATTTAAATCTTCATTAATTGCTTTAACATTAAGTGGATTTATGATCTGGAGTAAAATATACCTAGCAGCCCAATTATGTATAAATAAGTATGCCACATTGGGAAATCAGCAATTAAACACATATATACAGATATAATATATTTCATCAAATATATTCATTCATTAATACTTCATCCTAATGAAGCTAAAGAAAAACCAACAAATTAAAGTAGTTACTCTAGAAAAAATGGTGGCTATCTGGGGTGCTATATAAGAAGCTGGGGATTGTGTTTAGCAGTAAGCAAAATAGTAAGGAAAGGTTGGTTGTGCTTGGTAAGTGATAGCTGTGATGAATTTGGGAGAGGGTCAGTGGTGATATATGTATTGATCTTGGAACTCTTCAATTTAGTAAACCATTTTGATAACTTGGAAACATGAGTGGCTCCTCCACTTTCTAGATGGAGGGAAATAGATTCAACCTCTTTAGTGAGAGGAACTGCAATGTTAAGTGACAAAGAGGATGCATACAGAGGGGTGAAGAATGTAATTCTGTCATACAATGTAATCACACTTTCTCAAGCTCATTAAGATTTGGTAGGTAGTCAGGGAGGCAGATACATACGTAGATGAGTAGATAGAACTTCCTGCCACAGTATTAACCTTTTACAGTTAAAACTTTGCAACATAACATACATTAAGGATTTGCTAGTTTGACTTGTACAGTTCATTTGTGCATAGTTGCCACTTGGGAAAAAATAGCCCATGAAAAAGAGTCATTTATAAATAACAGATTAGTATTAAAGGGACTTAATTTATCCTTTAACCTACAATTTGCATTAATTGGAAGCAGTCATGGGAAAGTGTGCCAACCTCACTTCAGGTCAGATGGCTTAACAAAATGAACTGTTTCATGCCCCAAAATAAATATATTCCAAATATAAATATGAATCAGTTACAAAACAGATTCTTTTGAAAGTACAAAATAACCACACTGTTAATATATTTGTGCCCCAATTAAAAATGTGTAAAAAACACACATTTAGGGCTAAAGTTGTCCTAGGGAGTGATTCTCATCTTTACTTTGACTCTCTTATAAACAAAAACTAGGCAGATTCCTCTAAGCCATCAGCAAATCCACAGTTCCCTGTTTTCTAAAAAGAAGAATTAAAAAATGGCTATGTTTAAATTGGAAGGGTCTATGGCTTGACCTTGCTCTTTCAAATTTCCTTCATCACCAGGAAATCACTTTGAATTTGTCCACTTGGAGAACTTTAACTTGGTTTACTCTTGGATGGAGGCATACCACGATGAAAGGGTGTAAGAGCAATGGTGTATATATGGTATAATACAGCAAAATTTGGAAACCATCTCAGGAACACTGGTTTTCCATTTTCTTCTCTATGGTTTTATCTTTAATAACCGATTCTGTTCTTTGAATTGCAAAGTGAGGTCTCCAATATCATATACCAGGACCTTTTCCCAGGCTAGCCTCTTCATCACTGTTTGACTCTGGGCAAAATTGTAAATCAAAAAATGAGGTTATTAGTAATATCCACCAGATATGATCATTGTAACATTTTAATTAGCTGAAATTAGGTTAAACACTTAGCATAGCCCAGCTCATAAAATCAACTTAGTGAATGAATACATAAAAACACCATTATTAATCATACTGTAAGAACTTTGAGGATTTTACCAACGCAAGTTCACATCTATTCTCCAAAGTCTAAGTCAGGCTCAAAAAATAAATTGTGTTCATATAGGAGATGCTGTTTTTTTATATTGGCGCAGGGATGCCGGTGTGTATTCACTCCTATATCCCACAAAGGCACAACAGTAAAGACATGAGTTGAGTTTTTTTTTTTTTTTCAGGACTCAGCATTTTGGGCTTGGGGTCTATTTCTTCAAGGGTTTGGGCCTCAGTCATACAATGTCAGTTTCTGACTGTCTGGGAAACAATGAGATGGTGTTGTCAGCTTGGGATTTGAAGATTTATGAAAGTAGTGAGAAACTTTGGAGAAAAAAATAAATACAATCCAAAAATCTTCCTTAATGTTATTTTAAAAGGGAAAAAAACTAATAACTATAGATAGATTTTTTTTTTGCACTCTCCCATGTCCATATTTCTTTCTTTTTTTCTTTTTTTTAGTTTATTTTGTTCTTTAGGTCACAACCTCTGTGTTCTTTTTTTTTTTCCCTCCCTCCTCCCTCTGGTGCCCCTTCCATTCTCTCAAACCCCACTCTGTTGTTTATTAGTTATGTTAAGTCCATTAGTCTCTTTCCTATGGTAGTGTCTTTTCTCTGGGTGAGGGACTGTGTTGTTGGATCCAAGCGAGCCTTGCTGTTAGGTTTTCAGTCTTAAGTTTGAGTTGGGTGACCAGGTTGTATTCATTTAAAAGAATATGGATAGATTTTTAACAACTATTTCTTGCCCTTCCCACCTTGAGTGTCCTTTCTGCTTGGGATCCTATGTAGACGAGCCACCATTAACACATAACCAGACAGCATCTTGAGGCACTCAGTGTGAGTAGTAGGGAAAATTCACACATACCTAGGCATGCACACCCACACATAACTAACAATCACTTTAATGATATAACAACTGCTTTTATGGTGCCATAAATGTTGGTGTTGGGTGAAAAGACAATGACTGAGCATATATTTACTCAATGTGGCAGTTAAATGAGAGGATAAGCTGTTACCGATCAACCTAGTTAGCTCTCATATACATAATGTTGAGTCAAAATTGTAGAAGGATAGATACATATATACCAAGATTCCCATAAGTTAAAAACAGGAACACTGTTCAGTGCCTGGATACAAATTGTATATAAAAATGTAAAACGGTGAGCTGAAAAGATACAAAACATGCATCATCCAGCCTTGGAGTGGGTTTGTCTGGGAAATTATACTGATACTGTATTGTTTTTTAATTTAAAAAGGAGAATAACATGACAAAGTATTATCACTGTCTGTTCTGGGTAGCAGAAAATCAGACATTTGTTCTTCTGGTAACTTCTGTTTTTCCACCATTTCTGCATTTTCCACAACAGCAATTGTGGAGCACAGTTCAAATGCAGTATCTTGTGTATCATAAAAACGCTTAAAAGACAAGGTCTGCTACTGGAGCAGATGTCACCGCCTGGCCACCTCTCTTCTCTAGTTTCTACCTGTGGGAAGTGTCACCAATATAAGTGCACTGAACACAATCTATGGGGCTCCACAACTTCCTGTCAGATGCAGACCCTGATGAATAACCTGTCCTCACTCCCTTGAGGCATTGTCACAGCTTTTAAGACCTATCCCAGGGACATTCCTCTGCCACCCAGCTGGATCCTCGTTAGCACAAAATCTAGAGGTTGTTTCAGGCTCATACTTGCCTTTTCATCACCTCCCCAGCACGGATTCCAAAACTCCTGTTTCCTATCCACGGAAAAGCAGGTTTTGGAATCCACAAATTTCCCTATGCCTATAATGTGTTCTTACAGCTCTTGTGTTAAAACTCCTTTCTCTGAACTCATCTTTCCTTTGGGAAGAGATTTTATCTAATTCTATTTGCATGTATTCAAAAATCAGAGACAGCTCCGAAACCAGACCCTATTTAAACACAGAAAGCTGAGTGACTGCAGATTAAGCAAATGTTGGGAAACTTTAAAAAAAGAAAGAAAGCACTTCTATTTATCTTCTTGTGTTTCCTTTTTTCCAGACCTGCGGTTTCCCTCCCATTGGCTGTCCTGCCTGGGTGCCAACTTTCACACGTGACTGGATGGATCAGAAGGTCAGATGTCAAGTTTGACTTGGCTGTTTGCAGACTTGTGATCTTTCTGATTGTACTTTTTAATTATGAGAATTACCTTCTAGAGTGTGGTGTTGCTGTTGTGAGATAGCAATGGATTTTGAACTCTGAGAGTATTCAGGCGAAATTAAAAGGAGCTAAAATATTTAATGAAGAAAAGCAATGTTCCACATTCATTTGGGGGAAGAAGGGCAATCATAAACAGGCTAACCAGGGTAAGAAAGGAGTCCATTTTTCATTTCTCTGTGGAAAAATTGTGCAGGGTGAATATCCATCAGCCTTATCCAGTCTGTCTTCCCTGAGTACCACAAAAGAATTAGATCAGCCACGGGGAAAGCCAGCCAGCTAGGCTGTGAGCACCTGCGCACTAGAACTCTGAGTTCTTCCCTGAATAGCCCCCTCTCATCCCCAGACATTTGCGAATATGTAGCAGCCGGGCAGAACCTTGCGCTCTAGATAGGAGCCCAGTTTGTTTACATTATTGTAACAACGCTTTCCTTTTGTCTCTGCAGTCAAGACTGTGTCAGCACTTTCCTTTCTGTGTTTATTATTTTTAGCCATTTAAAAGTTAGCTGTGAAAAAATGGCTTTCTGGCTGTAAGGTGACATTCAGGCTTGGCCAAGATCTGGTGGAGACTATAGAAATGCTCTCTGGCTGTGGGAGTCCGGCCTTGTGAATGCTGCCTTTGTGCCTGCCTTGCCCAGGGCCTCTGGACTATTGTCTGGGCGCCTCAGGTGGGGTGGCGCTATCTGATTGTAACCAGTGCTAATATTACAGGGCTCCGTGCCCAGCCCTCCCTCGGGGCCCCAGTCTGGCTACCCTGTCTCCCAAGCCTTTCGCCAGGGGACCAGCCACAGTTCTCCTATCAGAAAACACCATTTGTAATATATAGAATGTTCAAGAAAAGGGGGGTCGGTAAGGATCCTCTAGACCCGGGGGTCTCTACCTTATTTTTTCACAAAGAACCCTTTTCCCCGATGAAATCTTGCTGTGAGCCCCGATTTAAGACATGGAAAAGTACATCTGTTCTGTGTGAAGGTGAGACGGGCCTCAACAGACCCCAGTTTTCTGCCTCTTCACCTCTGCCCCAATCGAGGTGACTTCTAGGGTTCCCTGCTCCTCCCCTAGAAACATAGGACTCTGAGAATACTTACACACCATTGTCCCAGGGCCATACCCTTGATTTGCAGATAAGGAAATGAAGAGATGAAGAGATGATTTTTGTAGATACTTAAAACACAAGGCATTAGATGCTGAAAAAGCACATGCTGTCTTAAGCCATTTTTATATCGTTCTAGAAAAGCCACACTTATATATCAGGAGAGGAACCAAAACAGTGACTCCTGGGGGGAGACGAGGGCATTGAAAGGCAAAAAGGCATTTTCTGCAGTGATGGAAATGTGCGTCTTTATGAAAGTGTGGGCTACATGGCATCGGTTAAAACTCAACTTTTTTTTACTATATATGAATTGTTCCACCTTTAATATATTGGTTATTAGAGGAAATGGGGGACCTTGGCAAGAGAGTTTGGGTGGAGGATGAATGAAACATGTGCATAACTGGACATGTGAAAACACAGCCCCAAAATTATATTTATGTAAACAGCTGACAAATTAATAAAATTGGAGAAAAAAATAAATTATGCCAGCATTAAGGAATAAAAGCAAAGAGGGAAAATAAAGCAAAAAAGTGAGGTGTTTAGTAATTGAAAATACTTCTGCACTTCCTTAAATCCTGAAAATACCGATGAACTTCCTTGCCTCTGTGTGGACTTTGAACTGAGCTGGTCTCAGGCTGAGGTTCAGAAGACAGGCAGCCTTCCTGCTTTTCCAATACTCTTTGCTCAATAATCACCATAACCAGAAAAACATATGCATGGAGAGTTTCAGAAAGTTCCACAGAATACTTTCAGGGTCTTCTGGCCTGTAATGGCATAAGCGGTGCTACACAGAAGTTCTGGGAGTGGGAAGATATTTGATTCTTGCATTTCTTTGATCTGAATTTGGAGATAATGTGCGAGGAAATTCTTGATAGCTTTTTACACCTATCAACTATCTAATATTTTTCTATGGTCGATTAAATGCAAGATTTCTTCTCCTTTATCATAGCAGAATGGAACTTCCAGTAACGGAAGCTAGAAGACAGAGTTTGAGTACAGCTGGGACAGTGGCCACTGCTGGCTCAGCCTTGTTGGCTTTGCCAGGTGTCGTGCGGAAATGTACTGTACCTCTGTCCCTGCCTTGGAGCATTTTGGCCCACGTGAAAGCTCTTTCCTCCCCCTGAAAGACTTTGAACCAACCCTATTTAATTTTTCTATTTGTGTGTCTTAGAAGTCTAGTAGAAATCTGGAAGATAATCATTGGGGTTGAAATGCAGCTAAGAACTAGGCCAGGGCAGGGGAGCATCAGCAACCAACTCTGCCTTTTAGAGCCTGATGAGGAAACTGAGTCTGGGACCAGCAAGCAAAATGTCTTTGAAAAGGAAATGGTGACAATGTTAAGAAATAACAAGTGAGGGTCACGTGGAGCTGAAGCAGGACAGAGGTGAAAATACTAGTTTATTCCAGCCTGTGTGTCTCTGTTAGAAAGGACAAACTGTCTACCAGTTGAGTAATTTCTCAACAAAGGGTCAAGGCCTATTTAATTCAGAATATGGATCCAAATTAACAAAAATTTAGCTCACTGATGAAGCTGTGGCAAAACTGAGTCATCCATAAAAAAGAACATTTGAAATAACCAGACATTTTATAACCCACACAGACTGTTCTTTGCTTGCACATACACACAAATTTCTTAATCAAATTAAATTAGTTTGGCTAGATTTTAGCCACCAATTTTTTTTTAATGTGCATAAGAGCAGAAATGAAATTTACAATATAAGAGTATGAGCAGGATTCACTTTTTTTGTAGTTTGGAGTCCATTTGAAAGAAACTGTTACTTCAAATCATTAAAAGTCAACTTACCCAAATGGAAAGTAACAAGACAGAAACTGTGTTTGCTCCACTCCAGTAACTTGGGATCAAGTGTTTCTCCTAGACCCAACATTATTGAAAATTATGATTATATGTGTGTATTTTTGCATGTGTGTGTGTTTGAATGTATGTGTGTTTGCGTGTATGTATGCATATGTATATGCATGCATGGACATATTCATTTCTAGGTCAAGTTTTAGAAAAATGCAACATGAAAACTAACTAGTTTTCAGTTATTCATGAGAATAATGGAAAAAATGTTGGTAATTAAAATACAATATGTTGACACTTTTCCTCACTGACTTAAAATCAGCATCCTGAACCTTTTTGACCACTAAACTTCATATAAGTGCTGGTAATAAGTGGGAAAATATTCTGAATTGAATATTCTCTCCTTTCTTCCACTATTTCTCCTATTCATGCTGTTAAGCTAACAACTAAGAATCAGGATAAAAAAATAGAAAATACCTTAATGTGCCTATTATCATCACCATCATCATCATCACTTTCTAGACAAGGAAATAGTGGGGATCACTACCTGAGGATTTCACTATGAACTTGGACTTGTTTAGCTATCTTTATATCTGTATCTATCTTTATGTCTGTCTTAAGAAGAAAAACCATGGATCATATCTAACCAACATATTACATTAACTGGATTGGAGAAAAAACTACAGTTGTGCAGCGAATAAACTGTTGGGGTATCTAACCATACCAGAAACCATCGTTAACAGTAACAGTTACACAGAGGTTAGTTTTGCTTTTGGTGGTGGAAGGTTTCTCTATGACCTCCAGAGATTAAGGTATTGCTGTCTTTCTGCATTTCTAGTCTCAAGGTTATCTCTGGGTTCAGGGTGTCAACAGGAGCTCTAGACCTCAGTAGATAGCAGATAGCAGGAGAGATACAGATAAGACACTCATGGCCAGCATTTTGGAGCCTTAGCAGAATTCTCACCAAATAGCTTCTACCTACAATCTCATTCTACCAGCTTCTCATTGAAAATAAAGAAAACACTGGCAAATATAGCAGGATCCTTTGACATCTGAAAGTAAAGTGAGATTCGGTGTAAAAGAATAGCAGGGCTGTTCCCAATGAGGCAACTTTTAAAGGCTCTTACTTTATGGAAAGAATCAGGGTGCTGCTTTAGAGGACCTAGCCCTGTAGATAACAGTGTAGTAAGTAAAAAGGGGAGTTAAGAAGAGGTAGAGTTGAGGACTCCAATTTGTGGTAATAAGCTTTGTGTGAATGAGGTGACTTCTGAGAGAGGAGTTAAGAGATGATTCTGATAGAGTTTGTGAAAAATGAAATGACCAATGAAAAGGTTTTCATTAATTAGCTGTGCAGTACAAAACTATGTTGAAATAAAACATATCCATCTGTCTATGTATGTGTATAAATACATAATATATGTGTAGGTATAGTTTTATATTCATATGGATATATATGAATGTCGATTCAATAAAGACATTCAGCTAACTTGTAGGAAAGAGGATCTAGATAAACAAAAATGTTACGTGGTGTTTTACTACACAAAGAATTCACTGTGGATTTAATGATGCAGTTCATATTAATATATGAATAATACATAGACAGGGCATACCTACATACATACAACACAAACAACACCAAACTTTTCTAAGGCTTTGTGGCACCAGTAGCAATGATTTTCACATTCTGGCACCCCTAACAAAAAAGAAGAAAAACTAGAAAAACTATGGATTTTTAAAGAGAATGAAATAAGAAATTGTAAAGATAATTGCTTATCATAAGAGACCTTCCCTCCCTCTCCTACTCTTTCTATTTAATTTTAGGAAAAACAGAATCATGAGTTTGTAACTTTTCATGACAACGTCCCAAGTAAAACAGACTTTATCCCCGAAGGGTAGCAGGTCTTGTATTGCCATTTTATAGATAACAAAATCAAAATTGATCTTCAATGCTAGTAAGGTAGAGCCAGAATCCCCTAATCACTCCTATTTAGGATATCCTTACATCCATGGAACATGCTCAACCTGCATATACAAACAGACATGATGTTTGTATGTAAACTACAGGGCCAAGCAAAATGACTCAATATGTCAGAACAACTTGGTAATATATACTGGATATCTTTGACTAAAAGGTAAAACTATTTTTTATCTTAGCTTTTAAAATCTGCTAACACTGAATAACCATCATTTGCTTTTCTGATTCTAACCCCTGCCAGTCGCATCTGGTAAAGCTAATATGAGTCCTATTTTTTCCCATCAAATGTTGGAGAAGGACTGGTTTGGTTAGTATTGGTTGCATGCTGCTCCAGCTGGCGTCTCAGGAAGCTGGCTGAGGCAAGTGTTGTAATTTCTGCTCTAACATCCTGGACAAAGTCTCTCATTAAAAAGTAAATGCCTATGCACTTAGGTAATAAAAGTATAAAAACATGAATGGAAAAGCAACTGCAAACTAGTGTCTAGCTTGGCAAGAGCGAGGAGGGAAAGGAAAGTCATAGGGAGATATGTTAGAATTCTCTAGACAATTACTCCTGAAAATGTGGTCTCTGTACCAGTATCATCTGCATTCACAGGGAACTTGTTAAAATGTAGTCTCAGGCTCAATCCAGTATTATCCGATCTGAAACTCTGAAAGTAGAACCCCAGGAAACTCTATTGGTTCATCAGCTGATTCCAACACATGCTTCGCTTTATGAAATACTAATATAGAGTGATTGAAACTAAAAGAAGAAATTTCATCTTACCTCTGTTGAGTATGGAAAGGGGAAGAGAAATTATCTGGGGAACAGTAAGGATAGACGGGGCCAGGAAATAGAAGTAGCATAGTCAAAGTATGGTATGAAGGAAAGTTGTATGGATGACGTAAAGACTTTCAGCTGGCAAGAGAAGAGCTGTTGATCCTAGAAGTGTAGGATGGTTGAATTTTAATCTGACAGCAGTAGGGGGTAATTTTTTTAAAAGTATACAAAGTAGTGATTTCATCCAGTTTTATAGTTTAGAAATATTGCTATGGCAAGGATGTGACCAATGGAATGGAACTGAGATCAGCCCTCATGCTCTTGGTAAGCAGTTATTAGTGAGTTTGGGTGTAAAATGATAAGAGCTGATAAAAGGCAGTTCTGGTGGAAATGGAGGAGATGGGAAAGATCCAAGAAATATTTTAAAAGTAGAACTGACAAAACACAGGAATTAATAGAATTTCTGAATTACTCTTGAGTTGTGTCATAGGCAATGAATATATGTTCACGGAACTAAGAACTAGATGAGGAGGAGGTTTGGGGGCTGGGAGAGGGGCTGGAGAAGATGAATTTGGCCTGGACATTTGGAGTTGGAGATATTTGTGGACTAGTCATATGGTGGCAACCACTACTCGCAGAGAGAAACTAGAAACTTCAATTTGGATGACACCTAGTATTCATCATTCACCACAAGGCTGTGGCAAATGTGTATTAGATTGTCTTACATATCTGATTATTTCTGCAGAGAATAGTTCTACAATAAAGGTTGTTGATAAAGACAGTCTAATTTTTTTAACAAAAGGTTGTGTAATTTTATGCTTTCCTTAATGTTGTAGCAGAGAATCTATATCATCACATCTTCACTGATGTAATTTAATCTCTGCCAGTTGGCTCATCATTTCTCCCTCCCATAGTATATTTTATCTTTCCACATACAAGATAATTTAAATATCTTTTAAATTGTCGATAATTAGAACATAAACTCTTTTATAGGGGGACATGGGGATCTCCGTCTGTTTTATATGTGTGAGTATACGTACCCCAAACACCTAGAATAAGCCCCAGTGGGTGTTAATACCTATTTGCTAAATTAATATTTATTACTTTCATATTTTTATCCATTGTCCTAGGGCATCAAATTTTAAGCCATATAAATTATCAGTCTTTAGCAATTTCTTTCATTGATTTTATACTTAAATTCTCCTTCACAGAGAGGACAGTTAAATATTCAACTGTATTTTCTTGAGTTTTTCTTCTGTTTTCTTAAAATACTTGTTGTTTAAACCATTCAGTATTCATTAGATTATATAATGTGTGATGAGCCTTTATGTACTTCCCCCAAATTGTCATTATTTCTCATTTTTAAACTACTTTATTTCTTCCTCATTATTTATAAGGTTACCTATTAAAGTCCTACACAAAATTCTTACAATACAGTCTGATTGGAAGCTGATATAGTTCAATGGAGCCCCAGACTGTTCTATTATCTGATGAATGTTTTAAACCCTTGGCATTTGGATTTGCAAGCAGTTTTATAGCAAATCTTTCTTGAACCAGACACAAAATTAATTTCCTAATTCTTAAATACATCTGTCAGAGATAAGAGAATGAGGAAGGTCCCTCAGCATTCACTTAGATGAACAATATAGTTCATCAGAAAATTCTCATGTCTTGCACAAAATGGCCAAATTACCTAGTTCATTTTTAGCACAAGTTTTGCAATTGCTGATTTCAAAGTTGTGTTGACTTTTCATGAATACCTTCAATGACTGAATGTGAGGAGATCATACGAAGGCATAGTAATTTCTGGTTTGGGATGATGTTTTCTGTTAATAATAGATAGAACACTTGGTGTTTGCTTCTTTTAGCCAAAAATGTTGTCAAATAAATATTTATCTAAGCTTATCTCTATGCAAAACACCATGCTCTTCCAGTGGGAGGCACAAAAAGTACAATTATACTTCCCCAAATGATACTTAAAAATCAATTAAGGAGTTAGTATTATCTACATAAAGAATGGTAAACTACAACTGCAGATATTCATTATTATGTTTTTGGCAAATCCAAATAAATAGGCAGAATGTAGTCACAAGATATTAGTGATTCTATTAATTACATTAGTTAATATATTACCAAGATAGTAATAAGATGATGATAATACTGATTGCAGTGGCCTCTGAAATCTTTACTGAGGGGATTATAACATGAATCAAGCAATAAGAATAAGGAGAGTTTTTGACTTGAAGGAGAGAACAAGGGAAAGGAGATTTAATAGTCCCCAAAGCTATTTCCAACATTTAGCAAGTGGATTTTTTCCAAGTTTTTGTTGCTGTCTATGAAGGTAATGGGTGGTTTTATTTCTGGACAAAGGCCATATTACAGCTGCATTCATGTTTGAAGAGTTTCTACTTTAAATATTTGATACACTAATGTAGCTTTGAAGTTGAATTAATCAAAGAGGAAAATCTAGCAAGGATAGTTATATTTAGACCAGCAAGAGACTGCAGCAAACCTGCTCCTTGCTCTTTCAAAACCATTTGCAATTAATTGAGGATGGACCAATCACCACTTTGAATGCTTCCTTTGAGAGGAAGCATTTAATATGGCAGGTACCTTGCCCACCATTATCTGCCAACATGAATGGGGTCAGAAGGAGCAGTGTATCTCATAATCTAGAGACTGCCATTTAGTCACCAATGTAACCCTTTTCTCCCAGCAAATCTTTTATGAGCGTGATTAATAAATAACAGAATTGACCTGATCTATTTGGTTTCTTTCTCAGCTACTACTTTTTACTGCTTAAGAGAGAGTCAAAGACAATCAGAAGCAGGAAGCAGAAGCTTAGTCCACAGTCTGAAGAAACAGACCATAAGTAAATAGGGGCCTGCTGCTATTATCCATTGTATTCTTCTCTTCTAAATATTCCCACTGAATCCAAAACACTATTCCCTATATTTTGCATTTCCCATTCAAGTGGAAATGGTATCATACTTATTCTGCAGCAAGGTAGGCACAGTAGCAGAATATGCTCAATTTACATGCTTGATTTTCTGGCAATCTGGAGGAAGTTTGGTTGCTTCTAGCAACGAACAGGAAACAGCCTCTCTTTTTCTAGTGTAAACTTGCCTTCACTCACTGGTATCTTGGACATGTAGGCTACTGATTATGGTCCATTTACTAAATAATATGGTTCATATTTTTATTCACTATCTTGTTAGTGAAAAGCAACTATTTCTGTCAAAATGCAGAGAATGGAAGTGAAAGGTAAAATGTTGTATACAGTTTTCTGTATGTGTATTATAGTTCACAGTAAAAAGGTTAGAACAGAAATAACAATGAGAGGCCAATAATGTCTAGAATCAACTAGAAATTGAGTTCCTCTAAGGAAGGAAACTGTCTATTTGGGGAAATGCCTTTATAGATATGCTGGGCAATAGAAAGATACATCTCCCAGCGAGCTGAATGAAAGTAGAACTAAAGGAGACTTTTGGGTCTTTACTTTAGAGATGGGAGGAAGAAAGAGAGAAAATGAAGGGGAGGGTAGGCAGGAGGGGTAAACTGCAATAGACAGTGTCAGAGAGATGACAAGATGCTATAAAGTTAGTGAGGTGTTTCCTCTCCAAGAACCCTCAGTTCCTCAGTAAAGAAGATAAATTGTTAGCATTAGTAAGTGTGTTGCAGAAAGGCCCTACCTTTGACTAGGGTCAACATGAGGTGAAACTGAGGCAGATCAGGACAGGCATGTGTGCTGATAGTATTGTAGAAATCTTTCAAAGGGGAAGTCTAAGTCAAGGTAGAAAGTGATGGTAGAGCTTAGTCTTTTGATGTTGCATATTGTGATGATTTATAGTAAGGCTTTCTAAGATTTAGTGATCTCACAGTCACTCCGTGTAGGGTGAGTTTGGTCGGGTTTTTTTCCTCTATTGGCCTGCAGAGTCAGCACCTGGAGTATTGGGTCTTCCCCATGATTGTACAGTCCAGTGGGTGTTGCACATGGGTAAGTGAGCACACCTGGGTCTAGGAGAGAAGGGTTCAAGGGGCTTAGAGGCAACACGTGAGCATGAGTACAGAAACAGGCTAACACCAGAGAAAGAGCATGAAAATTCCTCTTTTTCATGGAGGCCTTTGATGCTTGTGTGGTCCTACCCTGCATGATGTATCTGTGTAACTAAAAACCAATTAAAAAAAAAAAAACCTCTGTAGATTGGAGAGCCTGATGCTTGCATAACAATTGGTATCAAGGATGGGATGGTTATAGGACACCTGGGATTCTTGTTCAAAATGCTGCTTCTGGAGCTAAGCCAGGGCCTAGGAATCCATATTCTTAACAAAGCTCTGGGTAATCCCTACAATGCTGGTCATCAGAGCATGGTTTGAGTCACAAAATACCTCCAGGACCAATTTCCCAGGTTCAAATCCTAGTTTTGCCATGTAACTGTAAGGAATTCTCTCTGTAATAACTCTAAGGAATGCATTTAACTTGCCTTTGTCTGTTTTATCAGTCATAAAATGAAGATAATACCTCATAGCATTTCTATAAAAATTAAATGAGTTACTCTGTGTAAAATACTTAGAATACTATCTGTACCTGGAACATAAAAGAGCTATATAAATATTAGCTGCAGCTGCTATCATCACATTATCTTAACTTGGAAATAACAAAACCAGTCTTACAAAGTAGGACTTTCTGAAGGCTGGTCTATTATAGCAGTAAGACTTTGGACTTCGAAGTGAGACAAAGGTAGCTTCAAATCCCACATCCGTAACCTTGACATTCACTGCCTCTGCCCTTGCAATCAATTCGTTTAAATTCCAAAGCTTGCTGAAAAATTACAAAGGCTTGCATGCTTATTTTTCATATAAAGATTTAGATTGCAAAGAGTGCCTTTTTTTCAGGACTCAAAAGTCAGTATTTCCACCCAGGTGTCAACCTAAAGAAAGAGGTAACTGAAACAAGTTCACATAATCAGAAATTGAATCTATTTGAGAGTAGAGTAGTTAAAATTTGGGAAAGGCATACACAGTAAACTATAAGCAAGTCTTTTGAGCATTTGAAGTGACTAATATTTATGGGCAAGGAGTAGAAAGAGATGAAAGTCCAGCCAGAGTTCAAGCAGTAAGTTCACTGGCATGAAGTTGGGAAGAGCGTCTGGGTGAATGCTCGTTAATCAGCAAATAAGTCCCAAAATTCCATAAACTAGGCATTTGTGGGAAATCAGACTCAAGTTCTATTCTTCTGAGAGTATATGTGTGAGATTTTACCACTTTAAACACTGAGATTTCATTTTAGGTTGAAATCCTTACATACCAATAATGCTTCTATTCTGCATTATATTTTATAGATATTCCTATTATAGACATTGTGTTGTACACAGTCTAGGCAGAGACTAAATCATCCATCTTCTCACCCCCAGTACCTAAACATACTATTTGGCACATAGTATGTTCATGTCTCAGTTAATATGGAGAAAAGGCACATATAGTCAGATGATGCAGACAAATGATACATAAAATAGTGTTTAAGCTTCATTTTGACTTCCACTTAGCCTACTTCATCTTTTTAGAATTTTCCTCCACGAAGAAATATAATACCAGCACAGTGGTGGTCATCCTTAGTTGGAATTTTTTTTTAGAGACTATGTCTCCCTATGTTGCCCGGGGTAGTCCTGAAACCAAAGGTTCAAGTGAGTGATCCCTAGCCTCAGCCTCCCAACTAGCTGGGATTATAGGCATGCGCCACCTATTTTTTTGATACTAGGTCTCACTCACTCTGTTGCCAGGGGTAGTCTCAATCCCTTAAATTCAAGTGACTCCTAGCCTCAGCCTCCCAAGTAGCTGGGAGGCTGTGCTCAGCTTAGTTGGAATTTTTTCAATGATATAAGAATCTATTATGTGCATTTTTTCCTTGCTATAAATCATTTTCCTCAGACTTATCAGATAAAGAATAAAGGAGATGTATTCCACTTTACACCTTACTTGGGAGTTTTTGTGTTTATACAACAGATAAACTGAATAGCAAATATCAAATCAACAAAAGTCTTTGCATAAGGATTCAAGACAATTGCTTTCTGTATCAGACTACTGAATAAACTTAGATGAATTTTGCACCCAGCATTATCGAAGACCCAGCTGGAGTTTACAAGGGCTCCATTTATGGAGATATTCTGGCAACAAAGGAGCTAAATACACCCTTGAAAGACCAAGTCGACTAACTTTTATTCCCCATGAGATTCTAAAATGGTTTGGCGGTAGACTTCTCACACTTAATATCTCAATCACCACTCTTGCAGATAAATTGTGACAGATGGCACCATGACGTCTGAGGTATTCTAGCCAAGTCATAAGGAGAGTGTACCCTGGCTTATACCAATTATGGGATCCTGGTCACACAGAATAATAGAATCCAGAATACAGGAGATTTCTTAGAGTTTATCTTCTTTGCACTGAATTTCGAATGTCAGTAGCGTTAGCACCGCCTGGGAGCTTGTTAGAAATAAAGAATCTCGGGACACTCCCCACCACAGTTCGAGTGAATCAGAACTTGCTACACTTTAACAAGGTGCTCAGGGGATTCTCACACACAGTAACATGGGAGAAGGCTGAATGAATCTAGACTCCTAACCCTTACACATCCATGTGACTAGCATGCTGTATGAATATTGTTGTCACCACCCTAATAGCCATTAGCAGTTTCTATCTTGTCTTGGGAAGCAGTTGCTCTTTCAACGGGAAGAAGGTTCTCTAAGGAAGTAAAGCAAGAATCTAGAACAGGATCCAAAAAACTATGCAGAGGAGCCATGATTGTGGTTTTCCCAGTGATCTGTGGGCCAGATCACCTGAACGGCATCATTTTATGGAAATCTTGGACACTAATGAACTGTACTTTTATAATTTTTTTTAATTAAGGTAACATTTTACAAAATTGTTAGACTCAGAAATAAAGAATCCTTCTTCCTCCGGTGCATGTTATCATACTACATGTACCATAGTTTCATTTTGTTTTTAGGGTTTGGGAGCAGTAGGAAGGGATGTGGATGAGAGATGAGTGGACATGAAAACCATGTTTATGAGAAAAATACATGGATAGTTAAATTCACTCTGAGTTCTATATCTTTGTCAACCTAGACCCGGACAGTGTTTGTGTTGTCAGAGGTGACAAGATGTTAGGAAAGGGAGATGGAGCTAAAATGTTCTGACTGTATCTGTAATACTTTAGATGCAAGACAATGTAATAAGGTGAACATGAAGCTATACTCATGCATTGTTCAACCACAGAAGACACAAATTCCCATAACAAGAAGTGTCTTTTTTCTCTTATTTTTTTTTAGAGACTAGTTCTCACTATGTTGCCTGGAGTAGACCAAAAATCGTGGACTCAAGTGATCCTTAGCCTCAGCCTCCCAGGTAGCTGGGATTACAGGTGTGCGCCACCAGGCCCAG
Source organism: Uropsilus gracilis (assembly GCA_004024945.1). Taxonomy (NCBI): domain Eukaryota; kingdom Metazoa; phylum Chordata; class Mammalia; order Eulipotyphla; family Talpidae; genus Uropsilus; species Uropsilus gracilis. The sequence continues at coordinate 16,066 of PVHY01005896.1, read as the reverse complement.
CTATTTTTTTGAGACTAGGTCTCGCTATGTTGCCCAGGGTAGTCTTGTGATCCCAGACTCAAGTGATCCCAAGCAGACTCAAGTGGCCTCAGCCTCCCAGCACTGGGATTACAGGTGCGCACCACCGCACCCAGCTTACTCCTAATGAAAGAAGTATCTTTCATTAGAATGTTCTAAACAAGTCAAAATTTTGATAACCACAAAAGAGGAAGAAAATTGCGGTAATATTCCTTAGCACCTGGGCAACTCTAAGCCATTAGCATTGACGCCATTAAGCTTTTGGTTCAAAAGGAAAAACTGAGAGGTTCTGAATCTCCCAAGATCTGAAGGCCCAACAGACCAAGGCTACCTTCCTGGAATTCCTGGCAAAGAAAGGAGTGTCATAAGCTAATCTAAGATTTTATACACTTTTAATTACCCTTAGGAGGATCATAAGACAGAGGTGGACCTGGTCCTGACCCAAGGCAAATATAATAAAGGCTTTGTTATTTGGTACATGTAGATAAGACTAACAAAAGAAAACAAAGAGATACTTGGCCCATTTACCTACTTTTTTCCAAGAACGTTTGAAAATTCTCTGAATCTATGGAAACTATGTTTTGATCTGAGAAATCAAAGGGGGTTCAGCATTAAATACTTCTATTTTCTTGGCTACATAATAAGAAGACCATGTGAAATGGATATTCATGTATAATTATTTCTAAGTTGGTATTGACCAGAATTTCATATTCTATCTAGTTCATTTCTAGTTTCTTCCTTTATAAATAGGCATTAACGTGTATGCATAGTTTTAATTTTTTATGGACTTTGTTTTCTGCTCCTTTAGTGTAACTCAGTATGGTCCACTAAAAATATGATGTGAGCCACCAACGCAAATAACTCTAAATTTCTAGTAACCACATTAAAAAAAAAAAAACCTACAGATGAAATTTATTTTAATATTACATTTTACATAACTTAATTAAAAAGTATCATAACAAGTTACCATTATAAAAATGACTGAGATATTTTGCTTTCTCTCGTGTTACATCTTTGAAATCCCATCTGTTTTGTATACTTACTTCCAGCACATTTCCCTTCAGACAGCCCCATACTGAGTGCTCAGAAGTCATATGTGGCAAGTAACTCAGGAGAAACTGATGAAAAACATAGACATCCCTCCCAGAAAAATTCATGTGAGCATCCTACATAAATGTTCAAGGGATTCATGAACTCCTAGAAGTCAAGCTATACCTCAGACCTAAAATAATCCCAGGTGCCATAACACTATTTTCAGTCTTATAATATTTCTTTAATGTTGACAATTTTGGAGTCACGTAATTTATCTTAATAAGAATATCATTTCTATAAATGAAAATCATGCCAGTTGCCAACAATGAAAAGGTAATCGTAAAAAGAATATTTAACTATTAAATTTTTGATTTTTGTTTATTGCCCTTTATTGAGGTAATATATTGGTTTATAACACTGTATATAATTGAGGGGAGATTCACACCACCTCAGATGTGTGTTACCACCCCACCCCACAGTCCAAAGACCTACAGTCCTTTACCCTAGGCCATTGGAACCCCTCCCACCAATTTTTTTTTTTTTTTGAGACTAGGTCTCGCTATTTTTACCTGTGAAACTGCAGACTCATGTTGCCCAGGGTACCAAAACTCAAGCAATCCCCAGCCTCAGCTTCCCAGGTAGCATGGATTATAGCGCATGCCACCATGCCCAACTATATTTTTTTGGAACTAGATCTCGCTATGTGCCCCCGGTGGGACTTGAACCGTGATCCCTGGCCCCAGCCATGGCTTCCTAGGCTGCCGCTTACAGGCATGCACCACCATGCCTGGCCTTCCTCCCACAATTTGTTTCCACCATTTTCTCCCCCTCTCATAGCCTCAATTCTGCTAAATGAAATAGATCAGAAAGAGAAAATAAAAATCAATGATTTCACTCTCATGTAAAATACAGAGAAAACAATCAACACTAATAACAAACAGAAAGGAATCAACAAAACTGACCCAGGAGAGCTCGAGAGACTTCAGCACTTGGTAAAGCCAGTCTTTTCATTTTTGTCATTCTCTTGGGTGTGTAGTGGTGTCTCGTGACTTTAATGTGCATTTTCACCTAAAATCAATGAGTCATAAAAACTGCTGAAGTTCATACAGACTTAATGTCTTGGCTCAGGCAGTCACACATGCAACAGTTATTCACCCTTTACAGTAATCCTAACTATTTCTCCATCCTGGGAGACGTGATCCCTGATTGTGCAACCATTCCAGTTTTGTCACATAGGAAAATTCCTCAGTCGCACCCCTACTGCAACCACCCCAGGGTATGACCCTGATAAAAGGTGCATGGGATCCACCCAGCATTCCTGCATAGGCAGCTGCTAATGAGTTTGCCCCCACAAACTCGGGGCACAAACTTACTAAACCACATTTAGTAAGAGCCTTACAAGCATTTAGTCAGCACCGATTTGTCCCAGATGCTGTACATGAAGGAAACAAGAAGGACCTGAGCAAATCACTCTTAAAAGGTCCACAGTCTAGTGAGGGAACAGAGAGGACCCATCTGAGTGTAATGCAGTGTGATCGGTGCTTTGAGAAATGCGTGTAGTCAAGGGGCTCTGAGGCCCAGGGCAGACCTGTGGTTGGAGAGAGCAAGGACAGTCTTCAGGAAGAGCAAGAATCCAAGTGAGGGTCACAGAATCGACGGAGGCTACCCCAGGTGAGGTAGCTGCAAGGAAAGGCAGGAGGTGAGCCTCTCCGTGGGGTTTTCCAGGTTTCTCAAGACTACTGGAGCTTAATTCTTGAGCGAGAAGGTACAAGTGAGAGAGGCCAAGATGCCTGCAGGGCAGGATCGGAAGGCATATTTAGGGCAAAGGATATTGAGCAGAACTTCAGCCTAGAGAATCCCCTTGGTTTACCTGCAAACAAAGGGAATCAAGGCTTATTTTTTTGCTGCTCTCTCTGGTTTGTGGCTTCCACTCATTTTTTGTTAAATTCTGTCATGTTGGGCTTCTTTCTAATAATTTTCTGGGCACAAGCACATTTTACATTAAACAGATTAGAACCAATGTATCCTTTCGTGTGTATCATCGAAGATTTGTTTTCTTCAGTGAGTGTTTTTTTATATGCCTCTCAGATGCAGCTCACGTAGTAGCCCTGAGTGTGGGGTCAGCCCACTTTGAATTTTCTTTTTTTTCTCTCTCCCTTTGTTGTTTTTTAAATTTCTTACGTAGATAAATGGTTGCTGGGATGCCTCTCTTCCCCCCCCCCCCCCGACCCCTGATGGCCCCTGTTCACTCAGAGTCCTCTGTCGTTGTTTGTTGATTTATGTTCGGTCAACATTTATGTTCGGTTGATTTATGTTAGGTCTCTCTTCCTTTTCTGTGGTTGTGTCTATTTGACAGGTGAGGGGCTGTGTTCCTGGTATCCGGCATTCTGTGCGTGAAGGATTGTGGTCTTAGCTTTGCGTTGGGCAGCCTGTCCGTGCTCATTTGAGCTTTAACAATGTCTTCTCATTGCTGGCTGCTGGTTCCAGTTCATTCTCCTTGTATGTCTGTTACCTTTTCACCCCTTCTGGTTTGGGGCGCCTTGCTCCCAGTCGTTTTCTGTAATGAGGTTTCTCAGTGAGGGTAGACACCCACCAATGGCCTTTGTGGATCATCTCCACTCTCTCCCTTTGCGGATTTGCTATGGAGCCAATTCCCCAACTCTGTGTAACTCCTCTCCTGTGGACCTACGGGGAGGGGCTCCTTGTTTTTTTCAAGTGGCATATCCCGAAAGGGGGTCTTTGTTCATCCATTCCTGACGAGTTTGTAGGTGCACTTCACCATGGTTGTCTCTCCAGTCTGTCATGTTCTATGTTCTATGATCCTTCTCCTGCGTCCTGCCCAGTTGTATTGGCAGGATCGCTATCTAGTCTCACGCGTTCTATGTTGCTGTTTGCAATGCTTGTTTTTCTTATTCCTACTGAGGACTAAGTGGAGTGAGAGTGAAATGGCAAGACCTCCCCCCCCACCCCCGTTTTCCCTGACCCTGAGTGGATCTTATCTTGCCCGGAAGCCGGTCTGGTCCGAGTCTCCCAGGCCAGCCCCCGAGTCCCTCATACCAGTCAGCTTGATGGCAGAGGGTGCTCGGTGGATGCACAATGGATGCAGCTGCCAGCCAGAGGCCGTCTGGGAGCTGCACTTGCCTATCAAAGCACTGCGCTTGCCTATCAAGGCACTCACGACCCCCATAGGCCAAACTGGCTGGAGCTTCCCAAGCCCCACTTTGAATTTTCTGATAGAATGGAGTTTTATTCTGGGTGTTAGCTTTTGTCCCTATTTTTGTTTGTTTTTAATTTTTTTTTATTTTTTGGGAGACTAGGTCTCGCTATATTGCCCAGGGTACCACAGACTCAAGTGGCCTGGGGTACAGTGGATTCACGCGATTCCCAGCCTCAGCCTCCCAGGTAGCTGGGATTACAGGCACCCACTACGGCACCCAGCTGCTTTTTCAAGACCAGGTCTTGCTATATTGCCCGGGGCAGTCTTGAACCCACGAACTCAAGCGATCCCAAGCCTCTTGCCTCCCAGTGCTTAGACAACAGGCATGCATCACCATGTCTTGCTAGCTTTTGTCCTTTTGATTGGAAGAGTCGGGATATTACAGGATCTGCTCATCCAAATCAAGTCAGTAATGATAATATCTGATCCTTCCCCCTCATGCCCAGTCAAGAAAGACAGAAGTTACCAGAGTTACCACCATTTCCTCATATCCACCCTGGAGTTGGGTGATATTATGGGAATGGGAAACTAAGGCACCTGGCACTGATATAACTTGTTCAAGTCACAGATGAAATCGGAACCCACACATTCATTTCTGTACGGTGCTGCTTCTTCATACTTGTATAATATCCAAAAGAAACTCAGAGAAACAAAGTTCATTCAGGAAACACTTATTGGGCAACTGCCTGGCTGGTGAGTCAGCAACACCTTTGGCCCGGGAACTCATACCCTATCTGAGGAGCCAGATAGAGAAAAATGTTTACAATGCAGTGCTAACCTCGGGAAGAGCAAAGCTGGCTTTGCCTGAGGAAGTAAGGGAAGAACCCTCCAAAAACACAGGGGTCTTTGAGTGGACAGGAATGCCTCTTACCTGATTTGGGACATATGAAGTGTGCTGGGGTGGTGATGGAAGGTGTTGAAAAAGACTAATGAGAATTGGGGAGACAGGACTGGTGACAAGGGGAGAATGGGTATCTAGATTTAGGTCCTGTATATGGCTGAAAAAGTAGGATTTTCTCTTGTACCCAAGGGAAGCCGCTGAGGTTGCTAAGTAGCAGAGAGGATAAGTCATCTCCATGGCAGTCATTTAAGAGAGGATGAAACTTAGCTGGGTGTTTGGGATCCAGGTGTATCAGGTAGGGCGACAATAAAATATACATTCTGGACTGACCATGCGGGGTGGGGACTATGACAGCAAAGGGGAGAGGAGGAGGAATAAAGGGGAATGTGGGAGGGGAGAAAGAGGGAGAGAAGAGGAGAGGGAGGGAAGGAGAAAGGGAAGGGGAAGGGAGAGGAGGGAGGGGAGTAGGAAGAATGGATAAGACAGGAAGGGTTGGAAGGAGGGAATAAAAGTGCTTGGAAAAATCTCATGGAAAACTATTACTGGCAGTTTCCCTGTATGACTGAGGCTTTTTGAAGTATTTGCTCGGCCAGATTTGTGCTGGTGGTTCACCAGCAGTTATTTTCATGGCTCTATAATAGCCCATTGAGATTGCTTCTATCTGAAGATAATTTGTCAGGCTTATGTAAGACTTCATTCAAGGGGTATTGCCCTGGCACGCAGACAGCTACCAGACCTTACACACCAGCAGAAACATGTTATCTGAAGTGTGCAATAAAGCAAATTAAATTCACTGCTGGGCACCCAGCAGCAAACAAGAGCTGCTCTATGAGGTCTTTGCAGAATAGCGTGTTACTTTAAAAAAATTTTTAAATGAAAATATAAAGAGGCTTGACATCCACTCTCACCAACCCGAATCTTGAATCCTTCAAGTCCAAAGAAACCGCCAATGTATAGGGATCTTAAGGCGTATTTCAAGTCAGGTTATTTCTGCCTCCTGTGCTGGTCATAAGTAGTATAATTAGCAGCGTGAACTTGTTCTCTCCACAATTATGATGCTCAGGCTGCATGGAAGTGAGTTGAAGTTGGGAGAGGAGTAAAAGTTCTAATCGTCCCCGGGCTGATGGAGGTGGATAAGGTAGCATGTCAGGTGTTAGCTGTCCTGACAGCCTCCTGGTGTTAGAGGAGTCTCGTTTCACGAGGGATTTAGGTTACCACCAGCCTTGCTCATCTTCCTGCGGCAAGACTGGCTTCTGGTAGCAGGCTGGGAGGCCTGGTGAGCAATCCCAGGCGGAGAGAGCTGTTTGTCTGGGGGGTGCGTTATGTGGCAGGATCCATCCAGCCCTGACGCCAGCCCAGCGTCAGTCAACACAAGCATCTGAGATGCATTTCAAGAGCGTGTAATTGGGATTGCTTGGCCACGTAAGTGCAGGACGTGGCTGTGGGTCCGTGTGATTTATTTGCTTAGAAAGTCTGCCTTCTCTCCAACTTGGGAGTAGCAGAAGCGTCATGATGAGACTGTGGAGATGTCAGAAGATCCTGAAAGGCAGCAGGACAGCAAGGTAAGTGGCAGCTCTCCCTGTGAAGCGCTCTGTGCACTGAAGGAGATTTTGTTACAATGGATGTCTCAGCCAAGACCTGTCCATGTTTGGGGTGTGGGCTTCCAAGGACCAACTTTTCTTAAAATCCTAATATACCATTTCCAAGGATCAGAGTCTATAAGTGTATTTTTCTACTATTTCTCAGATATCTTGGAGTTTAAAAACAGACAAAGAAAATCCAACTCTTGGATTTCAGGCTTTTTGGGGGGGAAGGGGTAGCAGAGGAGGAGGAGAATAATAATAAGATATAGATCATAGTGCCGTTTTCTGAATGTTACAGTTTTTAAGAAATTTTAGTAAAGGAAAATAAAATTTTTTCCTGTCCTTAAATCCAATATCGAACAGGACATATAAGTGAAAAATTGTAATCAGTTTCTACAGATTTTGAGGTCCCTAAATGTAACACCTGAGGGAATAACTCGGGTGTGTTCCATAGAATGATTCCACAGGGGCATGGCTTTGGAGATATTCCATGTTACACACGGAAGCTGGAAAGAATTAAGAGCATTCAGTCTGGAGGCAAATAAAATACAAAACTGATTGTAGTTTTTCTAAGAAGACCTGAAGTAGGGGATAAGGTGATTATTCTATATTTCCCTAAAGAGAGAGGTTTGATCCTTTGGGAAAGGGAGATAATAGGCCATTTTGGCAATCTGATTTTTCAAAGCCATAGATTTACCCCCCCAGAAATGCATTTATGTAAATACAAAATTGGCACATAGAATCGGAGATTACCTGGAACCTTACAAAGTTCATATAAAGAACTGTTTGGGATGGTAGGAATCACCATGGATAGGAATTTCAGGATTTGGCTTGACTTAAGGAAGAATTCTCAAATAGTCTGGTGAGTCCTAAAATGGACCTGAGGGTTTGTTGGGGCTGCAATCCCCATCACTAAAGTCTAAATAAATGGTTATATGAGCTCTAGATTCTCCAGAACCTGGATCTGGAGCAGGTAATATCATTTCTAAGCCAGTATCTTTAGATAATAATTTCATCCTGCTAAAATATATGTCCCTTGTGCTGTGAAATACAGGTAAAGCCTGTCACAAGATACTTGCAATAATTCAGTGACAATGGTATATACATATCTGTTCTAGTAGTAGAAAATGAACAAATATTAACTTTTCTGTGTAACTCTTGAAGATTGTGAGTTGAAAGGAAGTATAAAAGCCAAATCCCTGCTTCTGCATAAGTTCTTCATAATTATGTTCCATTTTTACTGTTAAGAGTATTACAGACAGCAGCCTAGCTTTGTGTGGGAAGTTAAAATAAATGTCTAACTTCAAATATGCACCAGATTTATATTTTTTAAAAAACTTTTTTACTGAATTGAAAGGTGACATTATGGTATCTTGAAACTTTTTTTTCCAAAAAGCATTCTAACCAAAGTGTGAATGAACATTGTGGAAAATGAAATGTTCTTGAATTCAAAGTGTTTTCAATGAAGAGAAACTTATCCTGACTTTCAATTTAAGGAGAGAAAATGAGGTTGCATTTTTAAGGTAATACTTAATGGGAAAGAAAAGTAACTACATATCAAGTGAAAAGGGATAATGCTAAATAATCATAGATTGTATAATAGAAGTTAAATGCCTGTCTTTAAGATTCTAGAAAGGAACATCGTTTTTGAAAGGCTTTTAGTAATGCATTTTTAAAAAATGTCCAATTTGGGTATGAACTGGAGGATATGAGCGTTTAGAGTCCCGTGGGTGGCAGGATATTCTTAGCAGTTGACAGCTCCAGGGAACTGCGAATTGTATTTAATTCACCAAGAAACAACTTTGTGTGGAGCACCTACTACATTCAAAATGCTATCCCCAGGCACTGCTCTATATGAAAGGGGATCCCTCACCTTCAAAGAACATAAGCTAGGACAATGACTTCCCAAGGTGTTGGAGGAAAGAGAGAAGGCTGTGAGTTGATGATAGCCTTTACAGAGGAGGGGAGAACCAAGTTGGAACTTGAGAATTCATAGGAGTGTCTGTCTTCCCAACTCAGAAAATGGTAGCACCAATCTCTAGGTGTTCAATGCAAAAACCTAGAAATCAGACTTTCATGCTCTTTCTCTTATTCCCAAATCCAAACTCTCAGCAAATCCTGTACCTTCTGCCTCCAGAATACCTCTTGAATCTGCAGACTCCATCTTCTCCATTGCCTTCACCCTAGGTCAAGCCACCATCACCCTCTGAAACACTTCAATCGTCTATTACTGGTCTCTCTCTCTCCATTCTAGGCCCACTCTTGAATCTGTTTCCCACAAAGCCACTGGAGTCATGAAGTCCCTACCACAATCTCAACTCTTTCAAAGTTTCCCATTGTACTAAGTGGTCACCACTCCTCATGATGGCCCACTAAACCCTGTGGGACATGGACCAGCCTCACCAACCTCACCCCAGTCTTATTCCACTTAATTCACCACAATCGAATCACATCAGTTTCCCATGATGCTTTCATCTCATTAGATGTACCAAAAAAATGTGCAATTGTTGAATTTCATAGAAGGACATTAGCTCTCAAAATTGGGAGAGCTTAACTTTCTAATGTTTCTGCCACACAACATGTCAGCAACGTGGTTCAATTTCATGGACCCCTAAAAGAAAACGCTTATCTCAAAATTCATTTCCCCCACCAACTTAAATTCTTTCCCAGGACAATATATTTTACTAAATTCCCACCAAGAAGCACAGTCAATATTTACTATGTGCCACACACTGTCCTAAGTGTAGAAGCTTTGGAGGTGTAAGAGAAAAAAAAACTTAAAGGATATCTTCTTCTAAGTGTTGTCAGGCCACTGGGGGATGCAAACCATTACACCACAGATAATCACATTGAGGAATTTTACAAGCTGCCATGAGGATACCTGGGTGGGGCACCTAATTCTGACCTGTGAGGGGAAGGAAAGTTTCCCAAGGGAAGGAAGTGCCATTTTAGCTGACACCTGAAATCATGGGATGTGGGGCAGAGGGCAAAGGTAAGAGTCAGGGATTCTTGGCAGAGGAAGCAGCAATGCCAATTAACATAGCATAAAGAGAGTGCATGACACAGTCATGAATTTCAGAAAAGCTGAGAATGGTTGCCGCATACTGGAAATGTGGAGGGATGGGAGGGAAAGACACAAGGAGTAAGCAGGGGTATGTACATATAAAACCTGAGTAGCAAATGAAAGGTTTTGAGCAGGATAACATGATTTTATATGTATTTTAAAAAGTTTATTCTCAATAGCTTCATGAGGGGTCAGTGCAGAGACTGGCAGGTGCATTGAAAGACTGTTCCATAATCAGAAGAAACACTGGAGAGAACAAGCACAGAGATTGGAAGGATTGTGGAACGTACAGAAGAAAGATTTAGAAAGAATAACTCACAAGACTTGGAGATGAGCTGGATAATGCAGGGGTGAATGAGAAAGGAGTACAAGAATGTTCTAGATTTGTTCCCACCAGGAGCAACCTTCCCCAGGGTACCATTTACTAAGAAAGGACTCCAGTGAAAAAGAGGCTTGAGAGAAGTCACACCTAGTAGTGGGATACCCTTCTTTTTTATGTGAAAGTAGATTTTCTTTGTAGATTAGACTCTGGAAATTCTTAAAATCAACAATTGGAAGAGTTTCTAAATGATGGAGAGAAGAGTGTTAAGAGAATCACTGACTCCTTGACTTTTCTTGAGCCCAGGTCAAGAGGCCATACAAGCATTTGTCATTAATAAACAATATTAAAGAGAAATATTGAGTCAGATAAGTAATAGCAAGTTCACTCTCAACATCGTTTTTCTGTGATGACTGTATATACACTTTTCACAACCCAGGTGTGTCCAGAATCTTTTCGGCTTTGGACAAAGCAATGGCAGCCGTTGGGGTAGAAGTGTTTCCTCATCCCAGCTGGCTTCACATCCTTCTTCAGCCATACGCACATCCTCATTTACATTTTGGATGAGTAAATGTCTGGACTGTGTGGTGTTTTATAAGCTTAATGGACATGTGAATGTGGGAGAGACAGACAGACACAGAGGAAGATGACAGTAGATATCTGCTTGAGACACCATCCAATTAATTTAATTTCTGTGACATCATCCCACTTTAGTTGAAGGCTTCTGAAATGAGTAGCTCTTGTTTTACCTGTTATTTAAACTCTTATTAAACAATGGGCCTCCATGAGAGAGTTCCTTTAGAGCAGTTTCTCAATCTCAGCTCTACTGAATAGTTCCATGTTGTGGGGGGCTGTCCTGCCATGTAACAGAGTTAATAGCACCCCTGACCTGTACCCATTGGATGTCATGAAAGAGCCCCATATGCATCCCATTCAGATAATCAAAAAAGTCTCCAGATATTACCAAATGTCTTCCTGGGGGATTAAAATTGCTCCAGCTGAGAATCATTATTTCAGAGCCCTGGTTCTTAAAATGTAGTGCTCACACCGGAAGTATCAACATATTCTGAAAACTCATTATTTTGCAGTCCAAGTTCACACCTTCTGAGAAGGAAACTCTAGGGAGTGGCCAAGCCCTCTGGGTTTAAGGAACTTCCACATGATTGTGACACACTGAATGAATGGTCATTGAATTTGCACAAGAAACAGTCATTTGTATAAGGAAAATGTTGAAGATAGAAAGGTCTGCTCTCACAGTTTCTCCTTTCCCTCTCATGAAAGAAAGCAAAAGCAGATCATTTTCATCCTGAGAGGCAAGAATTATTAATAAATAGTTTTCTATCATGGCAACTTAGTTTAGAAGACCATTTATAAATCTCACAAACTTGAACTGATTTTTTGAATAGAATGCTTTTTTGTTTAGTTCAGAAAAATCAAACAGTAAACTGTTTGGGTTCAAAATGAGCAAGAAAGAGTTTAAATAAGCACATGGAACAACTTTCAACAAGGAGAATAGACATGATGGAAGCTTCCATTCTGACTAGTGAGGCCACGTGTCTACTCAGCTCTCAGTAGTTATAAAAGCAAAGACAGATGTTTTGTCAAGTTAAACCTTCCATTGTTTTCTTTCTTAGCTTCCTTTTTCACTTGTTTCTTCATCACTGCTTTTTCAGCCAAAACAGTACTAAACAAGGGAATAGAGTTTTCTGATTTATTTAAACAGTTTCATCACACAGTCTATAAATTATTTTAAAAATTATAAATTAAAAAATGTTTATTTTTAAGTGTATTTGCAGATTCTATGAGATGACTGATTTCCTCCCTGTTGCCTATTGAATCCCTGAACATTAGATTTGGTCATTTCATCCAAACAGGAAACAGTATCTCAATTATTTTTACAAATGTAACAAGTATGTAAAATGAGAGCAAAGGGTTTAGTCAGACTTTGTTCATTAATTTAACCATTTTTATGTATTGATTTACTCAAAAATATTTATTGTGTCAACTGTTTACCAGTGAATGAGAAAATCTTTATTCCCTAACCTCATGGAACTTACAATTTTTGGTAGACAAACCCAATATTTCAGTTTCTGTTAGCGGATTATGAGATCAATTTAATGGTCCACTATGTTTTCATGACTGTTCCTTGAACAGAATTATTCAAGGAACTGGAATAGAATTAAGAAATGAGGCTTTCCTGTAGCATACTTCTTCCTGAACCAATGTCCAGCATTTCTCAATTTGAGTTTTAGAAGTTTGAAGACCAAAATTTTTCGAATGCAGAAGTAAATAAAATAACTTCAATATTTAATGCATGTTATAAAAAGGTTGAGAGGTGAAAAAAATGACAAGTGTGAAGCAGTAGACCCAGAGTTAGCCATGGGGCAGAGGTGGCCTCTCTGAAGCAGCAGTCCAGCCTCACCTGACCAAGGTCAAGCAGCCAGCAGCAGAGAGTGGCTCGGCCTTCAGAGAAGGATAACAGCAGGTGTAAAGGTTCTCTTTGTGACTAACAACCTTGCATGTGACAACCTAAATGACCACAAAATTGACAGGTCACTCTCTCCCTGCTTAGGAAGGAAAATTCTAGAACTTTTAATTGATAGTGACACAATTGCAAAGATAGATTTGACTTCAAAATGCCCAATCGAAATAACTCAGAGAAAGATAACATGTATTTGATTAAAATTCAGCAAATAGTTTTTATTACATTTTTAACAGGGGTAAAGAATTACACTAATGTATTTCACAAACAAGTTTTAAGATGTAAATATAAGGTTCCCAGCATATCCATACACAAAAGTCCAAAGATTGCGATTTACCTATTAATAAAATTGTCAACTATTCTCCTTTATAAACAAGCTGATTCCACATGCCTCAAACTTAGTTTTCTCTATTTGGCTTTGTAACAAAGATTTCATTCACTCTAGAATGGTTTCTGCCTAATTAGATAACTGAATGGTTTCTGCTTAATTAGATCATTCACTCTGATCTATATTTCTAAAGATTGGGATGTTCTAAGCCCAACAATGATTTTATATTCCAGGCCCTCAAACAAAGCATTACAAGGAGACTTATGATCTCTATAGCACCCTAACCCTGCACCCTAAGGCACCCTAATTCTTTCATGGAACCCCAAATTCCAAAGTCAGCACTTTGATAGTAATTATGCCTATACTTGCAACAAACTTACTATTACTGTGATTACTATTTTAATGCAGGCTATTTCCTGTTATCTCATTCAGTTCTACTGCATAAACTACTTTTACATTCTATCCAACTTCCCTTATTCCACCTTCCTGCCCACTTACAGTCAGCAACTTCTTCAAAACTCAGCCTCCTTCTTTCTTTGCCAAATGAGAAGACTACAGAGAGGCTGCCTTAATGGCAACAAAAGCTACGTCAGTGGTTGCCAATGTATGCTCATAGTCCTAACTTGACAACAATAGACTGGGGAACCTCAGGTCACTGGCAAGTGGCCTGACAAATCTGGAGCCAATCTTTTCACTTTAGAAATTCAGTGAAAACTCTGACTATAAACAGTGCTAAGTCAAGGGAAAATTCTTGAACCAAATGAGTTGGGACAGCAAGGGCAGTCACATCAAGAACCCACCAAAGTTCCTATTTCTTGAAGCAGTAATTTGGGAATCTTCTGGAATAGTTTTCACAATTTTCCTTAAGAAATAATCCAGACTTAATCAAAAGATTTCAGTACAAAAAAAGTGACTTGTGGCATTTGTATTTGGAAATGAACCAAATCTCTTTCAGTAGAATGTTAAATACGTGATGTTTTATCTATACAGTGCACTATTCATAGTCATTAAAAGTGTTATTCATGATGAGATTCTAACACAGCAAAAGGGTAAAGTTAGGTTGTTAAGTGGAAACAGATAAAAGGTAGAATTTCTGGTACAGTTTCAGCTACATATATATAGGTACATAGAAAAACATGAAAGCAAGTAAAGGTCAAGAAATCTGGATAGTTACATTGCTAATCACTTTTCTCCTATACATGTCTGTATTTTTAATTTTCTGTAATGAGCATATATTCTAAACAAATAAACTTTAGTTCAAACATGACTATGTTTTCCCACTTCAGTGAGTATAAAAATATCTCATGGTTTCAGAGCACATTCAGCATGCATATGGCACTGTGTCAGATATCAAAATTTGCTTGCCAACATCAATGAGTATACATTTTTTTTAGTTTAACCACAAATTATTGCCAAGGAATAAAGCAACATTAATATTTTATATAATTTATTGCTGGTTGGATTTATAAAAACAACCAAGAACTCTCATAGGAGATTTCCATTCTTTATGATGACAGAAAAGAGGCTGTCTGTGACCACGATTTGCTTTAAAAATGACATCCTTATAGAGGCAGATTTGCTAGGGTTATCCATTGGCTTACAATAATGTGCTGGCCTAATTGATTACTAAAGTTTGTCAATTAATTGTGAGAAACTAGAGAGAAAACTCTTTAACTGAAGATAGCTCCTTAGCTCTCCTTTGAACAACAGACTGGAAGCAGAGAGTTTAACGCTCCCCACCTTCCCTCTGTTATTTCTTCACCAAGTTGTCAAATCATGTGCTACACCTCAGGAAACATGAAAGCTGATGTTCGAATCACCATGAAAATTTGGATCATCTGGCCTCCTTCATCCCTAGGTCCCAGGTTAGTGGACTTCAAGGAGGCAAATGCTATTAAACTCGGCTCCTCTACTTGGGGAGAGCTTTCCCCTGTTCCTCAGCCCTGTTTATAACCGCTGTCAGGAGTCTATATTTGTGACAAGCCAATCATCTTGGCACGTGCACTGAGCCTCAGTGTCAGGAAATGCACCCTTGTGGGGCAGGCTGCTCCACAGAGAAGACCACATTGTTGACAGATCCTGCCTCCTCCCGGTGGGTGGTCAGAGGCAGGGAAATCTGAGCTGTCCAGCACAGGCCTGCCATGTGCCAGGAAATTTAGATTCAGGGAGCTGTTATCTATTACAGCAGCGAGCCTCCCCTAAACCAGAATTACAGGTAACTAATATTCTTTCTGAATGCCAAAATAAACCCCAAACCCTTAATCCCCAAATGACTGGGTTAGTAATGTTAAAATAGTTTCTTTTATAGAGATGTGTGGTGATTTGTTAGTCTCTGGTCAAGTCAGCGAAAACATGATTGAAGGACTTGAACTCTGAAGCACATCTAAATGAAAAAGAGAGGAAGTATGTTATCTCTTGGAAGAGACTTTTCTAAGGAGTTCTTCCATGGGGGAGCTGGCCCCAGACTTATGGGGAGTCTACACAATCCTAGAACAAAGTTGTAAGAGATTTAGTAGAAGGAGCCAAAGTAGGATTAAACAAAGCAAACTTGAATTTGAATCCTGAGTAGAATTGGGTATCCTTGGGCAAGTTCCAGAGCTTTACTTGTCTTTTCTTTCCTCCTTGGGAAAAAAAAATGGAGCTAATAATAAACTCAAAGTAAATATAGGGGAAAATGATATAATGGTGTGGAATGCCTGGCTTTTGCATCATGCATTGTACATACCTCTATACTGCTTTCTCTCGTTATTAAAGTATAGAAGATGCTTCCAACCCTTGGTCATCTATTTGCCCTCACAATGAAAATCTTCTCATTTGGTCATTAGAATGTACTGTGTAAATAGTCATGCTGAATTTAGTTAGGAACTCATCCTCCTGATAAATCTACCAGTGTGCAGATACCAATGTTGACATCTGAACCATCACATTTTTTCCTGTACGTATAGTTCCTGTTGCTGGCAGAATCCCCTCGATTCCAATAGAATCCCACTCCATCGGCTCATTGGAATCATACACTGCTTGCATGTCATAGAAATGATTTTTCCAGGGAATCATAGAAGTAAATGCCTGGATATACTATATACATGTGGTGCCATAAAAATATTTTGTGTAAAGAAAAACGGAATGAGTAAGTTCAATATAACTTACTTAGATGAAAGGGAAGGAGAGAGGGAGGGAGGCAG
>PVHY01005895.1:0-78941 GCA_004024945.1 Uropsilus gracilis | reverse complement strand
TTTTTTTTTTTTTTTTTTTTTTTTTTTTTGAGACTAGGTCTCACTATTTTTGCCCTTGGAACCGCAGGCTCACGTTGCCCAGGATACCACAGACTCAAGCAATCCCCAGCCTCAGCTTCCCAGGTAGCTGGGATTACAGGCGCGCGGCACCACACCCAGCTATTTTTTGGGACTAGGTCTTGCTACGGGCCCCAGGTGGGACTCGAACCGCAATCCCCAGACCCAGCTGTCGCTTACAGGCACACACACCACCATGCCTGGCCAGGTTTAGATATTTTGATTTCCTGTGACCTACAGAAATGCTGATGCTATTCTCAGAGTGGAATCTGTCCAACTACTTCATGGGTTTGAAACCTCACTTTGATTCGCTAATAAACTCTTTATATAACTGTCGCTGAAATTCTATCCCAGCCACCAGGAGAATCACCTGGAGATTCCTGTATATGGTATCGCTGGTGACTAAAATAGAACAGCACAGACCTTCCTCTTTACTTGGGGGTGTACAGAAACTTGCATGCTAATATCTATGGCAGTGGTGACCAGAATCACTAAATTCTAGAAACTATCAATCTATCAAACTATCTACTATCAATACAAAGGAATGTGATGTCAAGTCACACAAAGATATGGATGGATCATAAATGCATCTAATAAATGAAAGAACTCAATCTGAGAGACCCAACTGTACAGCAGTTGGAAAAAGGCAAAACCAGAGAACTGGTAACAGTTCCGTGATTGCCAGGTGTCTGAGTGGGGTTTGGGTAGGAGACACACAGGGGATGTTTTTGGACAGTGAAACTCTCCTGTCTGACACTGACAGCCACAGGGACAGCATGACAGCGAGCACCTACCAAAACCACCTGGTGGTTTCTCCGCACTTGGAGCTCAAGGAGCACATCCTTGGAGCACACTGCTCCCAGAGGCAGCCCTGAAACAGAGGGAGGGTGGTTCTGTCTCAGAGGTCAGCTGTGCATCCCCTTCCAATTCTGCTGCCCCAGCTGAGGCCACAGGCCCTCCAAGGATGGAAGAGATTCAGTTGCTCCAGCTAAAGGCCAATCTGTATCTTTTAGACTCTTGCCTGGAGAAATAGTTGGGCGCCATGTAAGAAGTCCAACCCAGCTAAGACCACCGTGCTATGAAGCCATCTAAACTTGTGGAGAGAGACTAGGAGAGATGAGATGCCCACCCATTGCTTGCTGTTCTAACCAGCATGACTCAGGTACCAGGCACACAAGTAAAGAGTAGACAGGTAGGTTGTAAGTAGGTGACGGCTAGTTCCTCACTCCTTTCTCCTCACCCCTCTCTCTATTTAAGGGGAACATTGAAACAATGGGTGATAACATCATGTAGCTCTCAAGTAGGGTGAGATGGCATCAGCTCCAGTCAGTGAGTGCCTGAGAGGAAGCAAGGTGGAACTGAGTGTAGCTACTACAAGACTGGGGTTGGGGGCGGGGGTGCAGACTAAGAATACACGCTTGAACGGCTATTAGATCACATGGTTGAGGAGACATTTAGATAAAAGTCTCCACAACTGCAGGGAATTAGAGTCCTGCTTATGCAGTAAGAGCTCAAATGAGAGTGGGTCCAGGTCAGGGACAAGAGCATCAGGCAATAGAAAGAGCTAGGGAGAGACTCTTGGAGAATGAGTTGAGGGGAAATGATTTCTTTGTATTAATTTTTAAATTTTCTTATTTTCATACAGAATCGGTCATCTCTGTAGAGCTATTGTTCCCCTCAGGCATGGCGCTCCCACCAATGATGCACCCTATACCCCCAACTCACCCCTTTCTCCCCCTTCCCCACTTTGGTCTCTCCACTCCTCTCACTGCAAGTGATTGGTCGATCCATGCTTGGTCCATTGGTGTCTTCTTTTCTCTTTTCTGGAGCCAGGTCTTTTTCCTGGGGGAGGCCCCGCACTCCTGGGACATGGTAGACCAGGCTGCTCGGATCTCTAGGAGGAACTGTGAGGCAGGTAGCTGGGCTGAGCATGTCAAGAACATCTTGCAGTGCAAATGTGTGGTGTGTTCTCTAGGATCCTTGTGGCGCTTCCTGCGGTGGAGGAGACGGTCTCCTTTTCTCCAGACCCGTGTGCTCCCTGGGTTCTGTGCCTCTTTCATGCTG
This sequence comes from Uropsilus gracilis, assembly GCA_004024945.1. Taxonomy (NCBI): domain Eukaryota; kingdom Metazoa; phylum Chordata; class Mammalia; order Eulipotyphla; family Talpidae; genus Uropsilus; species Uropsilus gracilis. The sequence goes on along the minus strand of PVHY01005895.1, from coordinate 76,820 downwards.
GCTTTCTCCTCCATTCCCATGACTGTCCCATGGTGCTGCTTCTGAGCTGAATAGTTCTGGCATCTGGTATTGGGACCCCAACTCCCAGCCACTGGCAGTGAAGTTCCCTGACTCCAGCAGATGGTGGGTCCAGCAGGTGGTGGGTCCAGCTCCTCTCCTCTCGTGGTTCACAGTTCTGCCATGGGGCTGCAGCCACCTCTCTCAGGCTTTTCTCCTCCATTGGCAAAGGAGGGAGCCTCGCTCAACGTTGCATGCATCTCTGGGCCAGGGGTTTGGTTCCCCACCTCCAGAGACATTGCAGGTGGAACTCTGTGACCCGTCATCACAATAATTAGTCTCACAATCTTGTCTCTTGTGGTTCCCACCATGCTCTGTCTGGGTCCTCCCCAGGGGGTGAGTATATCCAGTATGTCCAGGGCTGTATTTGTTCCTCTCCTCCCTGTGTCTGCAGCTAAAGTGCTGGTTTTCACATTCCTAGTGCAGGTCTGATTGAAGTGGGAGTAAAACCAGAGGGGGCGGGGAATGATTTCTAGAAGGAAAACCACCTCTGAGGCACGGTGGAATTAGATCTGTGCTGCTGCCACAGGATGGCCAAGGGGAAAGCCAGCAAGTGCAAGGAGCAGAGATGGAGGACAGATGTCATTAGACAGTGACTATGGAAGGTGATAGAAATGGCGAGACACACAGCGGGTCTTCCCAAGGAGAACAAAACAAATTTAACTAGAACAAATTTATGGATAAAATAAAAGGTGTCTAGGATTTATACACTAACAGGATTCTTTTGCTGTAACATGAAAAATCAGCATAAAACTCTCAGGACCAACATGAATTCTGCAGGCATCAGGGCAAGATAAGGTTATAACTTGTCATAGGAAATTTCAGGTTGACGTCAGACCTTCCCAAACACGAGATGCTGAAAGATAATGGAACAATTTTTTGCAGATGTTGATGGGAGAAAGCTTTTAGGTTAGGAATTCACAAATGCTTCTTAAATGATATGCTGTAGTTGATGGAATGCATATTAAGGAGAATCAAAATAAACTTATGAATATGGAGAATATGTGGTGACCCTTGAATCTAAACACACACATTTATTAGGTTAAAAGGACTGGAAATTGTGGTCCTAAAACCAGAATTTACTTATTAAAATGTTGTTATTTTTACATTATGCCATTTATTCAAGAAATATAAGAGATCATAAAAATTCCAGCTAGTGCCAGCAGAAATAATGGAAGGGGAGAGCATGGAAAAGATCTTGGCTTTTTCATTTTTTAAATAAGTAGAATGTCTAATCTGGCTGCTATAACAAAGTGCCACAGACTAGAGAGCTTATAAACAACAGACAGTCATTTCTCACAGTTCTGGAGACTGGAAGTCTGACATGAGGGTGCCAGCAGGGTGGGATGATGGCTCTCTTTTGGGTTGCTTTGCTGTGTCCTCTTTGGGACACATCTCTTATGAGAGCACAAATGCCACTCATGACAGCTGCATCCTACAATATAGTCATTTCCCGAGGCATTACATTTGGGGTTAGGATTACAATATGTGAATTTGGAGGGACACAGACATACAACACCAGGGGACAAAGAGGAAATGTTTTAAATGGGAGCTGTTCCTACCACTTTACGCCTGCGCGCGCATGTACACACACACACACACACACACTTAAATCATTTCTCTGCATACTCATTATGTTCTTAATCTGAGTAGTTTTGAGAGTGATGTATTGTTTCTCTATTGCTGTGCTTACCTCTCTCTCTCTCCATGCCTTCCCTGTAGTTTTTCTGCATTCGTCCCAAAGCTATGTTATTTGGTGCATGGAAGTACATCTTAGATACCTCCATTGTGACCTGTGACCTCTATTATAATGTGGGCTTCTGACTCATTTAATACTTTTTGCCCATAATTCATATACTTGATGGTAGACATTTATCACTACCCGTGTTTTCCTTTATTTACATTTACCTTGTGTATTTTTATGTATCTTTTTGTTTTCCTAATGTGCTGTTCTTTTGTTTCAGGTATGCTTCTTATGTGTAGCATAAAATTAGACTTAATTTTTGGGCCCAATTTTAGAATCTGTTTCATTTAGTGGGTTATTTTATTCCAATTTCACTTATCACTAGAGTCAATAAGGCCAGAGGGATAAAATAATGATATAAACCAGTAAGTTTATAATTAGGCCCTGGTACCTAAAGGGATTAATTTTATGATATTTTTTTCAGAGAAGTGTGATGTTGAAGAGCCACTATGCTTTTTAAAAAATAAGCTGAATCCTCACCTAAAAATAAGTGAATCCTCACTTGTGCCAAAATAAATTCCAGATAACTAAAAGAACTAAATGTGAAAAGTAGTGACAAGTATTAAGTATAAAAAAATTTAATCATAAAAATTAAAGAAATTCCAGGAAGGATTGACCTCTACTTGAGGTTTATAATAGTAAGTGCCTTTCTCAGGGTTGTGATGTGGGTTAAATCAGTTAATACAAGTATAGTGCTTCGAGGGACTCTTCTGGAGGTATGATGCTGACAGGTAAATGTTAAAGAATGAAACCACTTATTTATATCCCACTGGCAAGAAATAAAAAAGATGGATAAGAGCAAATGTTATATGAGGATGTGAAGAACAGGGACACCTGGATAGGACTGGAAAGTTTGTGCTTGGCACTACACTTTCAGATTAGCTATAACAATAATTAAAAAAAAATCTGTGGAACGTGGAAGCAGGTAGAGAGATGGAGCTTCAGATAAGAGGAACACTTCCTATCTCTCTAGCCCCCTCTGACACACTAGAGGGTGGGCAACAGCGTGTCTCTCACCTGTAACCCAGCTTCTAAACATCTTTGGAATGTCCCAAGAGACATAGGACCTATTAGCAAATGACTGTTGTCCCCAAAGGTAAATTCTCCTATTATCATGCATCCCCGCATCCTCCCTGCTGTATGTCTCCCAAGCTTTGCTACTTCCTCATTACATCATTGTAACATTTCCTTACTGGGGTAGATAAGGGGTTTCACAACTCATTAAAGTTGGACCTGGACCTACTTCCCAGGTTCCCCATTCTGTAGGCTGGCCTCACAGATCGCTATCCATCTCTTCCGTCTCAATTTCTTCTTTATTTCACACGCGACTCCTAACAAATATCTATTGTAAAATCTCAACAATTGTTTTCAGCTCAATGATTTTTTTAAGACTAAAAAAGCAGCTCTACGTCTAGGGTCATCCTCTCCACATACTTAATCAGACTCAAAGAACAAGAAATTTTTTCAAACATTATTTGCATTGGCAAAAATATTAGGAAAATTGAGAGTTCTCAGAGGAGATTGCTTAAATAAATGATGGTCTATCTACCCTTTTAATTGCCAGGGACAGAATTCCAACTTCAACGAACTTTAGAAGGAACGGATTGACTCTCCATGAAGTATATTATAGTTAAGTACCTTTCTCAGGGTTGTGGTGCCGATTAAATGAGCCAACACAGGTACAGTGCTTCGAGGGATTCCTGCGGAGGGATGACGCTAACGTGTAAATATGAAATGCAATACAAACAACAGTCAGTGTCTGAGTGATTTCCTTTCTTCCCCTGTGGAAGGGGGTGTTGACTGCTGTTAGCTTACGACAGTTCTAGTTTTGTATATTAAGAGGGTGCAAAAACTGGGGGTTGGAGACCCTGAAATTTAGTTTCTAAATGTCTAGATGGAGAAGGCACCGCCTTTGACCACATTTAGAAATTCTTGAGCACCAGCTCTAAGTCGCGGACCTTAAGCCATGTGCTACAATTGAATAGGATTTTGGGGTTATTACCAAGGTGTGTGCAAGTGTATATTGCTTGTTGGGGAGAAGGGGAATCCAAATATTCCGTGCTGTTTACCAATATTTCCATTTTCGCCCTGTTCGGCCACACTGGACAGTGCACTTTCGCGCCCCCTGGTGGTTGAACGGGGCCCTACGGCTAGTCTACCTAAGTGGTGAGCAGAAGAGACCCTTTTCCAGTTGAATTATTTCATTTCTTAGTGCAAGACCCCCAGAATCATCTCTCCCTCTGCCACAGTGACCAGGCACATGCCCAGTGGGGGCTGCTTCACCAAATGCCCAGGTAAGGGTGGGAATTAACACTTTTGTGCTTTAGACCTCTGAGATTTAAGACAGTTTGTCTTCATAGTGGAGTCAACCTTTTCTGAAGACACAGGAATGGTGGCCCGAGCCTCTCACTTGTATCAACTCACCTTGCTCGCCAGCTCTCTGTTTTGTATCACAGCGGGACAGTGCTCATCCTCCTGGAGATCCTGAAGGTGAGTTGTGATTGGTGGGTGAACATCATCATTTTAATGCTAGACATTTGCTTCTCTGGCACCTATAAGGTCCCCACTTAGCTTTGATTAAAACATACATTGGAGTAGACTGCTTTGGAGTGACAGGAATATCAAAGCTGGCAACCGAGAGGCCCTTCATTCTGAAACAGTTTGGACAGCTCACAGGTACTGTGGCAGAAGAGTGAGAAGGACGGATGTGCACAGGGGAAGCAGACATGACAAGTTCTAGGTGCTTCCGGTCACCTCAGTTGCTATGTGATGTGTGGAAGGCAGGTGGATGCTATTCAGCGCGTCAGTGTCCAGGGGCTTGTCTTCTTCGAAAGAGACGGGACCTGCTAAAGCCAAAGTGTATTAAGTTGTGGCATGTAGAGCGCACCACATTCAAAGTCATCCATTTTTGGAGCAACTCCGTGTAATTCCTTCACAAAAGGTTTCTTTTCCTGCTGTGTCTCTCACCTTCCAAGAGAATCTGTTGTTTGAAGTTTGCCCTCTTTCTCCATGTTGATTGTTATACAGATTCTATTATTGTTCTTAGTCCATTTCCTAAGAGCCCTGGAAAGGGTGTAGGAGGGAGGGGGCAGCAGGATCTGATTCACATTTTTAAATAATTCTGCAAGGTGGAGAATGGATGGGCAGGTACAGAGGAGATGCAGAAGAACAGGGAATGCCAGAGGGGAGAGGTGAGGGGTGAAGACTGCTTGGATTAGGCCGTGGTACAGAGGACTAAGCCGGCAGACACTGTAGATGGTGAGGAAGTAGGACGATTTTTGCATTCCTTGAATTCTGGGAAAAGACTGTCCAAGGAGGTTCTGGACAAAGGCCTGTTCCCAGGAGTAGGTGGAGTAGGTGAGTGGTGGTCTCCTGAATGGCATCATTCTGTCCCAGAACCTGTGACTGTAACTTTATTTGGACAAAATCTCTCTACAGATGTAGTTAAATTAAGGATCTTTTTTATATTTTTATTTCTAGAGACTAGGCCTCCCTATGTTGCCTGGGTAGTTCTGAACCCACGGACTCAAGTGACCCCTAGCCTCAGTCTCCCAAGTAGCTGGGATTACAGGCATGTGCCACCATACCCGGCTAATTTTTGAGACTAAGTCTCACTACATTGCCTGGGGTAGTCTCAAACCCACGGACTCAAGTGATCCCTAGCCTCAGCCTTCCAAGGCTGGGATTGCAGGTGCGCGCCACCACGCCCAGATGTTTTTTGGAGACTAGGTCTCGCTATGTTGCCTGGAGTAGTCTCAAACCCATGGACTCAAATGATTCCTAGCCTCCATCTCCCAAGGCTGGGATTAAAGATGGGCACCACTGCATCCGGCAGGATCTTGAGATGCGCGCACACAGGATTCTTCTGGGGCCCATATAAGAGAAAGGCAGAGAGAGATTTGAGACCTGTCAGCAGAGAAGAAGGGCCTTTGAAGACAGTGGCCATTCTGCAAACAAATCTGAGCCCGAGCAGCAGGAGTTGAGGCATATGCTTGTCGGTGACTTTGAAGTGAGCATAGTAAGACACCAAGGGAAAGGAAGTGCCAAGTGGGAATGGGAGGCCCAGGACAAGACCTGGGGCCCCCAGCACTGAAGGGCTGAGTCATATGAGACAGATCTGCCCATGAGCTGGAGAAGGGGAGTGCAGGGAGCTCGACCACGAGAGAACTGCCTTAGACAAGAAAGGAGAGGATGCTTTCTAGCCTCTTAATTTTCAACACCAGGCACCATGCCAGTGTGGTGGCGTGCACTTATAATCCAAGAACAGGGAGGCAAGAGGACAGGGATCGCTTGAGTTCGCTGGTTCAAGACTACCCCGGGCAACATAGTGAACCTGGTTCTCAAAAAAAACAGCCAGGCACAGTGGTAGGCGCCTATAATCCCAGCTACCCGGGAGTCTGAGGCTGGGGATCATTTGAGTCCGTGGGATTAGGACTACCCCAGGCAATATAGCGAGACCTAGTGTCAATAAAATAAAATAAAATAATAAAATAAAATTATGAGGTTATAAGGACTAAGAAATATTCCCAGATCTCATGACATCCTTGGTGACATCAACAAGAGTTCTGCTTGCCAGGTAATCCTGCTAGAAGCTGTCTTGGAGTGGGTCAAAGTAACAACAAGCAGCTTCTTTTGACATCCTTGGGGTATTATTAAATAAAGGGGAGATATATGTTGGCGAAGATAAAGGAGGGTTAGATTGGTTAGATTTGTGTTTGGGTTAGTTATGCCTATCAGAAGAATTATGAGTATGCAGAAAAGCAGATGGGGAAGAGCCAGTTGAATGACAAGGCTGACTGTAAGAAAGAGGGATGACTGATTAAGGGAACATTCTAGAAGGATCGAGAAGGGAATATATAACAGGGGGCTAGACACTTCTCTTGCTCCAGGAGGAAAGGATGATAGGGCAGGGCAGTGAATGTGTCCAAGACAAAGTTTTCAGCCAAGTGGCAGAGAAAGGCTGCCATTTTCTCTGAAGACTGACTCAGTGAGGGGGAGGCTCTAAGACATGGTCTGTGTGTCTCCTGGTGCAGCTTGCCTGTGTGACCCTCCCTCCAGTAGGGGCTGGTCCTGGCGACTTGCTCCCACAGAATACAGCATGGCAAGGTGATGGGATGCCACCCTGGATGTTAGTTTGCTAAAGAGTCAGTGACTTCTGTCCTGAACTCTCACAGACATGTGCACTCTGAAAAAAGCCAGTCACCATGTTGTGCTCTGTGCTATGGAGATGTTCTCTAACTGACAACCTGCACGGAACTGATATAGCTCAAGTGGGAGTGAGCTCAGAAGAGGGTCTTATCCCAGACAAGCCTTCATGGGCAACCAGAGTGCCCCTGACTGAAGCCCAACAAGGGACCCCAAGAGAGAGGAATCCTGGTGTTCTGAGCCTGGGCTCCTGAACCACAGAAACAGTGTGGGAATGGTCGGGGGCAGGGGGTGAACCCCAGAGATCACAGAGATGTGAAATTTATGTATAAATAAATAATTTTTTTAAAAAAAAGAAAGAAAAAACAAAACCACCCAGGACTTGCTCTTGATACAAACACATGTAGCTGAGCCTGCAGATGTCAACCAGAAAAGTGGGCCTTTTCAAAGTGAACTTCCATGTAGACTGTTGATAAAGGGTAAGTAATAAAGTGTGCTGATTCAAAGATTAAAAAAAAAGAAACAGTGAGATGTTAAATACCCCTTGGATTTGAAGCACTAAGAAGGAATTTATTCCCTTGCAAAAGATAGCTCCTATGTGGGCTTTCTTGCTGAGATTATTGACTGGGACTGGGAGTTGAAAGAAGAATCGAAATGTTGTGGAAAGTGAGGAAGAGTTTACATCAACCAGCAACACAATAGGATTTCTGAGCTCACACAAGCTGCGATCGCTGCTTTGGAGTGGAACCTGTTTGCAGAAGGGGGTCGTTAGTCAGCTTTTTCTAGTGAAAACCTTCACTGTGCTTTGACGGACCATTGGGAAGGACAGTCCCTCACCCCCTTCGGTCTTTGCACAGCCTCATCAGAGACGTTTATTCTCTGCCTATTTGCCGAGGGCTGTTTATGTGTCAGACGCTCTTTATTCATTAACTAATAGTTATTGAGCATCTAGTTGGTGCCAGGTGCTGTGGATGCCATTGCGACGAGGGGCGCGAGAAAAAATCAGTAAACAAGAAGAAATAAGTAAACAAGATGGCACTGCACCCTAAAAGGCAGTTGAGGGCATGGGGTGTCCTATTATATAGGGTGGTCAGGGCAGCCTGCTTACAGAAAGTTCTGGAAGCACAGTCTTTGTCCTGCAGTTACGTTCTAGAGAGGAAAACAGCAAACAGAACCAGCAGGAACAAATAACTGCAGAAGCTGCTGGGTGGGAGGAATCAGGATCAGTGTGACGAGGGCTGGTGCTCTTACACTGCAGCATCCGAGCTGCGCTGGACGGAGGGTGGGAGGATGGCAGCTGTGTGGGTCTGAGGGATGGCGTCCGGGTGGTGGTGGCTGAGTCTTTGGAGCTATTGTTACATGGGGCCACCCGGAGTGTCCAGAGGACCCAGGGCTTTGGGAAGTAAGATTAACCTTTTGCTTATGGCATGAAATATTTACAACATGGTCACAGACGAGAGCAAGATGGACATCTATGAAAGGTAGTTTAGTCATCGGGCATAAAACATCAAAAATTTTTCTTATTTTCATACAGCATTGCTCATTTTTGCAGAACTATTGTTCCCCTGAGGTATGGTCCTCCCATCAGTGAAGCACCCTTATACCCCCACACTGCTCCCCCTTTCCCCTGCCCCCCATTCCAAAGAGGTTACTCCAGCTCCTCTTTCACTACAAGTTGTCAATTGATGCTTGGCCCGCGGGTCTTTTTCTTTTCTGGAGCCAGGCCTTTTCCCTGGGGGAGGCCCTACGCTCCTGGGACACGGCAGACCAGGCTGCTCGGATCTTCAGGAGGAGCTGTGAGGCAGGTAGCTGGGCCGAGCATGTCAGGAGCCTCTTGCAGGCTAGGTATGTGGTGTGGTTCTCCAGGCTCCTTGATTGTGGTGCTTCTTGTGGTGGAGGAGACGGTCTCCTTTTCTCCAGACCCATGTGCTCACCAGGTTCTGTGCCTCCTCACTCATGCTGGCTTTCTCCTCCATTCCCATGACTGTTCCATGGTGCTGCTTCTGAGCTGAATAGTTCTGGCATCTGGTATTGGGACCCCAACTCCCAGCCACTGGCAGTGAAGTTCCCTGGTGGAGGCAGACTCCAGCAGGTGGTAGGTCCAGCTCCTCTCTTCTCCGGTGGCTCACAGTTCTGCTGTGGAGCCTCAGCTCCATCTCTGTGACTTTCCTCAGGGAGTGAACCCTTTTCTACCACAGGCAGAGCGAAAAGAATCATCAACCAGCAAAACTCTCTTTTAAGAAGTGTCAGAATTGTGTTAATGAGCAGCAATAAATATTTATTAGGTGCTCACTCTGAGCCTAGCACCATCCTGAGAACATTATTAACTAATGGAATCCTTTCAAAGACTCTACGGGATGAGATGGCTGATTTAATCTCCTCACAATCCAGGAATCGGAGACATGGTTTCGGTGTGTGCGTTCGGGGGGTCCCATGTCACATGCTGTCAGGTGATGGTGTGGAGCAGGGCCTTTCCCACCGGGTGGCTTCCTCCAAAGCTCTGGGGAGGAAATTGAAAATATGAGCAAATAAGGTGTATCACAGCTTAACTTAATGGTGTGGGGTATGGATGTGCAGGGAAAATTAATTTTAAATACCTTACTGTAACAAGTAACATCGCACACCCAGTAGTCAGGCTGAAAGCACCTTAGACTGACAGGTGACTCCTCATTTTGTGTTAGAACTATTTTATTTAAAAAAAAACCTTTTTATTAATCATTTTGTTTACATATTTATGTATATGTGTGTGTGTATTACATCATTACATTCCCGGGGGTTCTCCCTCCACCTTATCACCTGTGAACTTTCATCCTGGTCTTCCCTTGTGCTCTTCCCTTACCTGATTTCTCTCTCCCCCTCCCTCTCCTAGCTGCTTGCCCCAGTTCTGTTCTCAAGCTTATTTTGACTTTTTCTTGACCTTCTGTTTGTTATTCCTATATTCCATCTATTGGTGAGACCATGTTTTCTGGTTTGTTTTTGGACTTACTTCTGCTAATACGATTCCTTCTAGGTCCATCCATGTTATCACAAATGTGTCATATTTGTCAGTTTTGATTGCAGAATAAAAATGGGAAAAAGAACTAAAGAGAAACTTCTCCAAAGAGGAAGTACAAATGGCCAATAGGCATACAAAAAATGCTCAACATCACTAATAATCAGGGAAATGCAAATCAAAACTACAACGAGATACCATCTTACACCAGTAAGAATGGCCCATCTCAAAAAAAAAAAAAAAAAAAAAAAGGCAACAAGTGCTGGCGGGGATGTGGAGAGCAAGGAACACTCTTACACTGCTGGTGGGAATCATTCTGCAACCTGGTCCAGCCACTATGGAAAGCTGTGTGGAGGACCCTCAAACTACTAAAATTGGAACTACATTCAGCCCAGCAATCCCACTTCTGGAATCTACCCAAAGGACATAAAAACACTAATTCAAAAAGACACCTGTACTGAGATGTCTCAGAACTCTTAAACATCATCCACTGCATTTGCACATGAACCTAAGCACCACAGAGATACTAACACACTAGTAATTTAGGGTCAGCTGCTAACATACTGCTCCTTTGAAATATTGCCAGTCTAGAAAACCCCAGACTGATCACGGAGAGTGGAAATTTTTCATGCTTTATAGCATTGCAAGCTCAAGTGCAAAACCCCTGCATTTTATTTTCTCTTAGCTGTGAGTACTGTCAGTTAATGACTGATTTCCATTTAGTGACCTTAATACTTTGTTACAGCAGTTTTAGCTCTCGGGGACACTTCCTCCACAATCAGCGGTCTCATCAACGGGGTCATTTTGTTCCACTGATGAGCCTGTATCATCACCAAGGCCCAGGCTTACCTTGGCATTCACCCTGGTGTTGCAGGCACCATTAGGGATTGGGCAAAGGTCTAATGACATGTATTCCCACTAGAGCATCAAACAAAATAGTCCCACTACCCAGAAGACCCACTCTTCCTGTTCCTCCCCACCAACCTCTGGCAACCAAAGATCTTTTTCCTGTCTCTACAGTCTTGCCTTTTCCAGAACGTGATAGTCAGCACCTTACCTTGTTTCTTTAAGTTGGCTTTTTCACTAAATTACATACTTTTAAGTTTCTTCCACATCTTCTCTGGCTTGAGAACTCATTTTATTTAGGCAGAGATAACACCATTGTCGTGTGGACCATGTCTCAAAATGCCTGCCCCTGCCCACTTCAGGGCTAAAACAAAAACAAAGAAATGCTTCAACAAGCTAATGGCCAAGTACCTACCAGTAACAGCTGCAGACACTGTTAGGAGTTGTTAGGAATGTGAAATGAAGAAGAAATGAGACAGAAGAGACTGATAACGACCTATGAGGCCAACGGAACAGGGATCCTGGGAAGCATGTCCAGGTCCCACTTTAATGAAGTTGTGAAGCCCCTTCTATACCCCAGCAAGGAAATACTAACATGATGCAATGAGGAAGTAGTAAAGTGTACCTGACATACAGTACGGAGGATGCGGGGATGCCTGATAAGCAGAGAATTTCCCTGTGGAGGCAATAGTCATCACTAATAGGTCCTATGTCTCTTGGGACAGTCCAAAGAGGTTAGGAAGCTGGGTTGCAGGTGAGAGATGTGCTGTTGCCCACCCTCTAGTGTGCCAGAGGGGGCTAGAGAGATAGGAGGTGTTCCTCTTATCTAGCTTCATCTCTCTACCTGCTTCCATGTTCTGCAGACACCCCAAGGTGAGACTGCTGGGGAAGGAGGGACCCTGGTGACTCTGTCGCCAATAGCCTGTGCTCAGCCATTCAGCTCATGCTTGAAAACAGTCCCATGGCCATGAAACCATATAAGAGACCAAAAACCCAGGAGGTGGCCTCCAGGAAGAGTCACTATGGAACCCATGACATTCCTGGCACCCACAGCACAGGAGGAAATTCAGATTCCTGAGTCTACTAGAGGTGGCTGCTTGGGGCCCCACCACCCCCATCGAAGGAGGAAGTTAGGAAGTGGGAAAGGGGGTCAGTAAAGGTCAGGTTGACCCAATCCCCACCCCCAGCCCATTTGTCAAGCTGAACAATATACAATCAGTGAGAACCAGGGGTAGGGGGTGGAGGGGTGGGGAGTGGGGGGGGCAGTCCCAGTGGGGTGGGGAGCACCCCTGCTCCAAGGCGAGGTGTCTGGAACCCATTTATCAAACTAAATAGGGAACAATTGATGGGAGTCGGGGTGTCCCCAACTCACTTAAAAACTGAATGTCCAAAACCCACATGATAACAGTGCTGAAGCAATGGGCCATGGCTAGTTTCAGGAAGGTAAGCCAGGTACTGTGGGAGACTCAACAGGCCTCAGTCACCTAGGAACACCCTCCTCCCCGGCCCCCAACCAGTCAGCAAGGGACACAATATGGAGAAACCCAACAGCTGAATCCCCTCTTCTTGCCCACCTTACTCACTTTGTGTGGATAAACTCCTGCTTTTTTTGCCTCTTGGTGGCTACACACTTGGGGCCCCTCTCTGCTCTGAGAGCTTCCCTGTCCTCCCTCTTATTTATCAATAAATCTCTTGCTGTTCTTCCTAACTCTGGCCTGATGTTGAATTCTTTCCTTGCAGAGATAAAGACTGAGAGGAGGCCAAGGCCCGAGTCACAAAGAAACACTGAGTCTAAAAAATACAGCCAAGGACCTCCACAGCAGACAAACAGGAGCAGAGGAATGAATGAGCTCAAAAATACAACATTGGAGAACACAATTAGAATAATGTGGACTACAAGAAAATTGAAAAATGGAAATAGTGCAAGCCAGGCGTGGTGGTATGCCCCTGTATTCCTAGCTATTTGGGAGGTGGAGGCTAGAAATCACTCGAGTCCATTGATTTGAGACTACCTGGGCAACATAGCAAGACCTAGTCTCAAAAAAATAGCCAGGTGTGGTGGCACACACCTGTAATCCCAGTTACCTGGGAGGCTGAGGCTGGGGATCACTTGAGTCCATGGGTTTGGGACTACCCTGGGCAACATAGTCTCAAAAAGAGAGAAAACAGTCGAAGAGCCCTGTGTGATAATTTAAAGAATAACACCAGTATCGTGGGGGCTCACAGAAAAAGACAAATTCTATTGAAGGATATAATCACTGAAAGCCATCTCAGTCTGGGAAATGAACCAGATGGGTGATCCAAGAGGATCAAAAAGCTTTGAACAAGAGTACCCTCACCCCATCAATACACATTATAATAAAGCTGTTAAAACCCAAAGGCAAGGTCAGATTACAAAAGCATCAAGAGGAAGAAAGGTGACCTAGAGGGAACACCAGAGTCAGGGGACTTCTCAGTAGCAAAGTTACAGGCATGGAGAACAGGAAGGAGATATTTGAAGTACTTAAAGAAAAAGATTTCTAGCCCCAGACCCTCTCCCCAGGAAGATGAGCATTCAGTATAAAAGAAGGAGTAAGGAGCCTCATTGAAAAGTAAAAACTAAATGCCTTTATCAACACTGAACCACACATGAAATCCTTTTTTTTAAATTTATTTTTATTTTAAAAAATTTATTTATATGTAAATTTCACATCATTGTAATCCCAGGTATTTACTCCCCCACTCTCCCCACCATCCCTCCCCTTTCCCCCCTGCCTGAAGTTGTGTGCTTCAGTTTGGTGCTTAGCTTGTTTTGACTTTTCCTCATGGCTTTTGTTTATTTTTTTCCTATATCTCATATATTAGTGAAACCATTTCACACATGAAATTCTAAAGGGTTATTATAAAGCAACAGAACAATGAATATTGAGGGAACTTCACTTAACTGGAGGAAGAGAAGGCAAGTAACAGTGTGGCCAAATAGTCCAGTGGGTCATATAAATAGCCCATCATTTACTAACCTCGGTGGAATTCACAAACAAAAAATAATAGAAGACTTAAGACGATGGAAATGGAACTTCAACAAAGCAGGAAGTTCTCAAAAAATAAAAACCAACGCTGTACTTTCTAAGTAGTCTAACTTCTGCCTACTTCCTCCCTTCCTTTTAGTGCTCTCCCACTAAGTACCTAACATCATATTTTCTATAATCAGGCAGGTCCACATAAAATCATGAAGGGCTCTGTAGTATCTTTCTGACTCCTCTAACTTTGTTCTTCATACTTTCTCTTTGACTTTCTAATTTTGACAAGACACTACCCTGGAACTTCTACTTACTGTATCCATGACGTGCAAAGCATTGGGCCCAGTGCTTTACATAGTATCTAATTTAAACTTATTACTGACCTTCCCTTGCACCAAGCTCCTTACCAAACCCTTCCCTCCAGTTTGAGTTTGGTGACCATTTTCTCAGTCAAATCTTAGCTAACATCAGAGAAGCCTTTTCAAACACTAAAACCCCCCCTACATACACACATTGCACTCTATCACAGCCCCTACAAATATTCTTCAAACATTTGGCATTTCTTTCATTTTTCCTATTTGTTGTCTGTATCCTCTGCTAAAATTTAAGTTCAAGGAGCAAATGGATCTTGTCTAATGTTCTGTGTTCCCAGTGCCTACAGGTCTCAATAATGATAGACTGAATGAATTTAATTACAGGAACCTTAGATTAAGCTTTACCTAAAAGGCCAACAAATATGCTAATGAATTCATTTCGTGGTTTAATCCTGCTTGAGTTGGCCTTATTATAACTTCCACCATGAAATGTCTGTTTTTCCTTGGAGTTTGTACAGCTGTAGTTTGTAAAGCATGGCATCATATCCAGTATTATCCAGTGCAATACTAGGATATGGTTTATCCTCTGATTATATGCTAGGCCTTCCCTATCCTCATGTCTGTCACAGAGCAGGTGCTGGGTGACCTAATGGCAGGGATTATTGAGCTGGATGACAGCATAGGGGAAGGGAGTGTTCATGTTGTCCTAAACCCACCAGGCTCTAACAGACACTCAAAGATTCAAAAACCTTTCCTATTAAACAAAAAGACTGCCCTCAAAGACAAAATAATGTACAGTAGGTCCCCTAATGATGATCTTGTCTATTTGTACTACACTATTAATTATCAATAATCTCCAAGTACTTTCCTAGCCGGGGAGAGTGAATCTAGTGTGAGCTCAGGTGTTGTAAAAATATCATTAACGGCAGAGAATGCTAAATGAGCACAACTTATGTAAATAATCTTAATAGCAATGATAAGAGATATAATTGTTCACAGGTGTCATTTCCTGGGGAAAAAAAATCCACCTTTCCTTGCAAGAGAAAATGCTAATAGTTTCATTAAATTTATGAGTCTTAATTAGCACACTGCTGTTCTAATTACTGTGCTAGTCCTAAAATCATGTTCCTTCACTCCTTTGCCTCTCATAAGCAGATTCACACACAATCACTCTTCTACCTCTATGAATATGTGCTTTTTGGCAAGGCTCTGACATTCATCCTCAACAAAGATGTCCCACCAAAAACAATGTTTTTATTTGTGGCTCTTTTTTCTCTCTTCTATAGACACACACACTCTCTCTCTCTCTCTCTCTCTCTCTCTCCCCTACCTCTTTGTGAGAAAATCATACTGCAGAAGTTAATGAGATGGGTTTCTTAAAAACTGTTCTTGGTGATCTCCTACTAAGTAACTAAGGTTTTTGTTTTTTCCAAATCATATTTTCTACACATAAAATCATGAAGGGCTCTTTAGTATCTGACTCACATAGTTTTGTTCTTCATATTTTCTCTTTTTGATGATGTGGATATGATCCTGCATCTTTCATCTATTGTAGCCACCATGTGCAGTGTATTGAGCCTAGTGCTTTACGTATCTAATTTAATCCACCCCATAATGCAATAGATAATTACTATTATACCTCCATTTACCAAAAAAAAAAAAAAGCCAAGGATATAAGGAGATGGCCAAAAGTCACACAGGCAATTTTCTTCTTTCCTTGTGGGACATCTAATATGCCTCATGCTCTTTCCTTGTTCATCACCACCACTCCCTACCTACATTTTCGTCTGACTATGGTCTTCTAACCTACCATCCAGTTGATTGGTGCTCTCTTTAACTGTGTCTAATTTGTTATTTAGCCTAGTGTTGAGGACAAAATTTGTTGTATTTTCCAGTTCTAGTATTTCCATTTTTTTTAGTTGACCAAAATCCTCTATCTTTTCATTTAATTTCTTAAGTATGATAGCTATTTTGAAATCTTTAAACTAATATATGCTTTAAACTAATATATGATTAGACTGTGGTTCTGTTTCTATTTTAGTTTTGTCTGTATTGTTTTTTATTAATCCCTAGTTGTGACTTATTGCATGTTAGACATTACAGAATATTTGAGATCCCAATGCCAGTTTCATCTGGTTGGAATATAGTATTTTGATCATTTCTGCTTGGAATTTGTTTTTGTTTTTTTTTAAACAGCATAAGTCAAGCATATTTGTTAGTCATACACTCTTACAAAAATGTTGACTACCTCCCATCTTCCCAAATTGATAAAGGTGAGAATTTATTCAAGAAATAGAAACAATTCCAAAGGTCAAAATAACAGCTTTTATCTCTCTGAGGAGACATTCTATTAATAGCAGCTTTGTCTTCAGAAATACGAATGATAACTTTGAGGTTCAAGTAAAACAAATAGGCATCTATAAACCCAAATTCCATGAAAAACAAAACAAAACAACTCCTTTAACATTAGCAAGTACAATTTAGATCTTGATCTTGGCATTGTTAGTGGCTATATTCTATTTAGCACATATTTAATACATTTCAATAAGTCAATTCCTTGAGTTCTGACTTCAAATAAATGAAAGACACCATGTTTAACTTAAAAAGAGCTTTATTTAGTATACAATCTTCTTACAATCCAGTACAACAAGTTATAAAAGCTCTTTGTAAGATTTTACCTATAGGGTATTAAATACAGAAAATCAATTGCACAAGAAAGTAAGCCACTCTCTCATTTAAAAAGCTTTCTCCATGACCAGATATGCACTCTCTTCTAGGCCAAAAGGTTGTCATATATAAACCTGGGAGCATATTAATCAAGATATATGATCTGAGAATATATTAATATGTTCCTATTCATTCCAAGGTTTAAATGAAAATTTAAAAATGGATTATTTCTATGTCCATTCTGGGAGGTTTTAGCCAAAGATGAATTAAAATTATATCTTAGAAAAAAGTTCATATGGAATCATAATAAACAGTTTCAGTTAATTTTGAAGATGCAGACCAGATGAAATATTTACATATGTCCTTGCCACCTGGCAGAACCCACCCCATCCAACACACACACATACACACACACATACACACACTTATCAACTGATCTCACAAGGGTCAAGTAAATCATCTCTAAGTGGACAACAAATGGCTAGGTAGCATTTAAGTATGCTCCTGGCTTATATATCTGAAATAAACTCCTAGTTTTTAAAGTCTGTATTAAAAATGACTAGAACCTTTTGAGTATCATAGAATCTTTATTAGCCACTGTGAACAGTATCAGTAGTTGGTCATTTAATGAAGCAAGTAGGTTAAAATAGGGAAGCGTAACTTTAGGTGCACAATTGCACATGCATTTGCTAATCTTCTGATGTAAAGCCAAGACCTTTCTTTTTGCACAAGGACTCAATGGTTGCAATTCTTCTTGCATAAATCAAACTAATTAAATGATTTGGGTATATTTTAATTTCCTCGAGCAGTCATGTTTTTAAAGGTGCAAGGAGTACTTATGTACATGTCTGAAGCAATCTAAGCTCAGAAATTTTGTTTTCCCCCAAATTTTATAATTTTCCTAACCACAGTTAATAAGCGTTTTTGTTAGTAACGCAACCTTTATCCAGTCTTGCCAAGGCATCAAATTAAGGTTTGCAGAAATAATCCTTTCACTTTTACGTTCCTATTTCCTTGGTAACTTACAGTAAGAAGCAGAACTTGCACAGAGCAGCAGTTTGGTATGGACCTAGAATGCACGAGAGGGAGCAGAGGCATGTGAGAGAATTCCAGGGAGCAGCCCTCCAGCAGGGTTTCAGCTTATGGGAGGGGTGGAGACTATCAAGGGATCAGGTGAGTCCTGTAAGTAGAAGTTAATTAAGAGCACTTATTGTACTGAGAGGTTCTTCTAAATGCTAATTCTGAAGCAAATTCAAGTTATTCTACCTGTAAAAAACATACGGTTCGAGGCTATTGCCTGACAACACAGCCACCAAGATCTGCGTGGCAGAGGGTGGAACTCACGGTCACTTGCTTTGGCTTGGTAGAGAGCCAGGAGTCAGTTGCTTTTCCTTTTTTCCTTCTCTCTGCTCCAAAGAGAAGGTCATAAAAGAGAACACTGACAAGCACTAAAGTATTTAACATGATTCATTAAAAGATTTGGTCATTAGGAAATAAAAATGTCTACTATACATGGTCACAGTGTCCGGGAGAGTGTAGGTATGGATTCTGTCTTGCAAGTTTTTTTTTTTTTTCCTGGCACTTTATATATTTTTTTATTAAAGACTAAACACTGAATGGTATGACAATGATGGCAGCTGACCTATGATAAAAAGATTACTGTATACTATTGATGTGGTGATAAGCATAAAAATTTAAGTACATGTCTCATATATATCAAGAACCCCAATGCCCAAATGTTTAGATTGATGCATATAGGAATAGTTAAAACAAATGGAAATATATGAGAAGGTAATAGAGGATTTTAAAAATGAAATTACATAGTCTAAAATGTTGTACCTTACATGTGCTTAGTCTCAATTAGAGTAAGGCACTCGCTGAAGGATGTACTGACCCATGCTGTCAGCTACAACAGGCATGCATCATTACTGGCTTCATTAAAGTTTTAGTGCTGATTAAAATGTTTTATTATTATATTAGCCTAAACTGCAGTGGTCTCCAACCTTATTAAGGGATTCAGGAAAGATATAACTCAGGAGTTTCAGTTGCATAATTTAATAACCCAGCTACTGTCAAATTTTTATTTAAATATGTTTTGATAAAAGCCAAGTATCCTTGAGTTCAATATGACAGTGTAAAATTTTCTTCTGAATGCTGCTTAATATGTGGTAGCTGAATATAAAAAATTTTGAACATATGATATCTCCATCTTGATAGCTACTGTCATTTACTTCAATACAATGGCAAAGAAAAACATTTAAATCATTTCCAGTTGGCAAGAACAGGGTAAAAAGTTAATTTCTTTAGGCATTTAGATTTAATTAAATGCACAATATACTTTTATCAGCAGCTTTTACAAGTCCCCTTCATTAGAAATTAATTACAAAAGCAATTATCAAAAATTTCCGAGCAGATACACACATCCTCTTTGTTGTTTACAAATCAGTTATGACTTAGAGGCACTTGGTTACCTTTTAGTAAGGAGAAAATGGTGCTACCAGGGCCCTCATAGTAAGATTGGAGACCACAATCAAACTTGGTATGAAAGTGCTCTCTGCCAAAAATACTGTATAAGTGAATTCATTAAGATACATCATTTAAAAAGTATTTAGACTTTGCAAGGTTCTAGGCTGTAAAAAAATACAAAGGCTAAAAGCAAAAAGTTTACAAAATGTTGTAAACCCAGTAAATCTAAGTGAGTAAGAGAGAAAGAAAAAGTATCTTACTTGCTGCATCACAGGTTAAGTCCTATCAGCAGTTTTGAAAATAATAACACTGAACAGTAACAGATTTCATGTGGCTATAAAACATTTCAGTCCCTTTAAGACATACCCTATGGAACTTGTAACACTTTTCTGTGTCCAGCATTAAAACATGCACTG
This sequence comes from Uropsilus gracilis, assembly GCA_004024945.1. Taxonomy (NCBI): domain Eukaryota; kingdom Metazoa; phylum Chordata; class Mammalia; order Eulipotyphla; family Talpidae; genus Uropsilus; species Uropsilus gracilis. The sequence goes on along the minus strand of PVHY01005895.1, from coordinate 57,174 downwards.
GTATGTGTGCACATAAAAGCACACACAACTTAAGACACAATACATTACATTTCAGACAGAGCATGACAAAAGTTAAAATTCATATACAGGTTTAACATGATTTTTTTTGGAAATATTAAAAGCATGAAAATTGGAAAACATTATAAAATGTTCAGGTGAAGTAGGACAAGAGTTTTTTTTTTTTTAAAGACACCGATTGGTCTTCACTAGTAATTATGATACGTTCAGTTCAGTTCAGTTCAGTTCAGTTCAGTTCAGTTCAGTTCAGTTCAGTTCAGTTCAATTCAATTCAATTCAATTCAATTCAACCACAAGTCGTTGTCCTAAGTCAGATGAAAATTACTTCAGATCCTGAACAGGCTCTGAACTGTCAACATGATAGTGGCTACTAAGGGTACCTACTAACAACTTTCTAGATCACTCTTAGAAAGCTGGGAACATTTAGGCTAAAGAACATCCACAGACGAGACAAAAAAGGATATACTTGTATAAGATAACTTTTGAAGATGGCAACGCTTGTGTAAACATCTGTAGAACTTATTCATATCACAGCTTTAAGGTAAGAGCTACCCAATTACTTAGGAAACGTGAGAGACCGAGTCTCATTATGGTGGAGTTTCAGGTATGACAGAGATTAAACAGGAAGCATCGTTACTTGTTTCTGGATAGCTTGTAAACGTGGAATGTCTTGTTCTGAAACACTCGGGTGAAGTACGCTGTGTAGGAAGGCAGGTTTCTTTTGATCTCTTCACAGAAACGAGGGTGGCCTGCAAGTTTCAAGTCTGGATCATTCTCTCCTGGGCCATCCATTATCTAAAGCCAAAGTCAAACCAAACACCACTTGGAAAAAGATTGTATTTTTAAGACAATAGAAATAGCAGGAGGGGCTGGGTTTCTTGACATGACAGTGGGTATAAATACTATTTCAATGTCAGTGGATCTGAAGCCTGTCTGGTCTGACTCTCCCCTTCAGCAGAGTACACCGAGGCTGAGGAAAGCTCAGTGTCACACAGTGATCTCCTTCAGTGGCCAAGTCAGAAACAGAGCATGGAACTCCTAACTCCTGGGGATCGTCCTTCTCACACACAAGACAATACAGACACTTGGTGTGACCAAGTAAAATTCTTGACTCATTAGGAGACCCAGCCAGAGAGAAGTTGCACATGCAGCAAAATTAAATGCATGTCTTTGGTCTGCTTCTTTTCTGCATTCAGAGCGGGTACAGACAGTTGTTTTCCTCAGGCAAAAACCTGAATCTCCTATCCTCCCTCCATTTTTATGACTGTATGACTGACAAATAGAACTGTGTATACTCAAGGTATATGACCTGATGATCTGTGAAATAATTACCCACAGTCAAGTCATCTATGTTAGTCAAAGGGACAAACTGGCGGTAATGGTGTGAATACTTTCGGGGCACCTTATGTACAGCAAGGAGAAAATGTAGGTGACAGTACTGTGTGGTACACTTGCAGCCTACTGAGAGTAATGTTAAGTGTTCTGAATTTCACCTCCTGTACGTATTTTCTTTTTCTTTCTAGATTTAGCTAGGTTATCATTCTTTCCCCACTCTTTTTATATATCCACCAGCTTTTGCACACAATGATTAAGCACATGCCACAGCCAAAGGGTGAAAATCATCTGCTTGCTCCACATGAAATCTGGAATAGCCCCAGGAACATTCTCCTCAGAAGGGAGAAGTGGCTTGTGTTACTGGTCTGGAGTGTAAGCTGGGGGGAAGAGGTGAGGTAAGGAGGAGAGGAGGTGAGGTGGGGAGGAGAGGAGGTGAGGTGGGGAGGAGAGGTGGGGAGGTAGGAAGCAGAGGAGGTGAAGTGGGGGAGGAGAGGTGAGATGGGGAGGAGAGGTGAAGGGGGAAGAGAGGTGAGGAGAGGAGGTGAAGTAGGAGGACAGGTGATGAGGTGGGAAGGAGAGGTGAGGGTGGGAGGAAAGGTGTGAGGTGGGAAGAAGAGGAGGTGAGGGTGGGAGGAGAGGTGGGGAGGTGGGAAGCAAAGGAGGTCAAGTGGGGGAGGAGAGGTGAAGGGGGAAGGGAGGTGAGGAGAGGAGGAGAGGAGGTGAAGTGGGAGGAGAGGTGGTGAGGTGGGAAGGAGAGGAGGTAAGGGTGAGAGGGAAGGTGAGGTGGGAAAGAGGAGAGGTGAGGTAGGGAGTAAAGGAGAAGAGGGAAGAGAGGCAGGGAAGGCGGGGGAAGGGGAAAGGAGAGGTGGGAAGGAGAGGAGGTGAGATGGGGGTTGAGGTGGGAAGGAAGGATGAGAGGGGAGGGAAGGAAGGTGAGGTGGGAAGGAGGGGAATGGAGGAGAGGTGGGGAGAGGTGAAGTACTGCTTTCTACTTTTTTTGTCACTCACATGGGAGCCAAATCAGTGCTCTGGGCAGCGGTTCTTAAAGGCTGAGGTCTTATTTTTAATTTAGCAGCAAAATCCTTTAAAAACCACATTTCACGCAGCGCCTCCCGAGACAAGCCAGCTGACCGTCGCCTTGCAGCTGGGCAGCAGCGGGGACCGGGGCTGCCCCTCCCCAGGCCCCCGCAGCGGGCCTTAAGCGCCACAGCGGGACGTTCTGCAGAGGACACGGGAAACCAGGGAAACCAGGGAAACCAGTGTGAGCGAACTATAATCCTGCAAATGCGATGCAGAAGCAGAAGCCCACCGACCCTACCGCGTCCAGCGGCTCCTCGCCCGCGGCGCGCGCTTACGTGTCCATTGGCGACATCCAGCAGGTCGCGTAGGCGGCAGCCACGGCGGTGCCTGCGCTCGTAGCAGATGCTGTCCTCCAGGATGACGTAGTCGGCGCCGAAGGACCTGAGCAGCGCGTGCACGTCCTCCGGAGACCGCTTGGCATATATCTGGTAGACCTTCAGATGGAGAGAAACACGGGGACAGGGCAAAACACCACGTAACCACCAGAAAGTTCACAGGGGGGTGGGGGTGGGGGGAATCTACTGACGTAATATGCCCACAAGGTTGAATCTGAGACCTGGGCCCTGGCTAGCTACCCGTTTCTGGGCTGTCCATGGCTGCCCTCGCTTAGGTGCCCGTCCTGGAGAGTGGGGGTGACATTTCCGAAGGGATGTTGCCCTGACGTGGCCTTGGGGAGCAGTGAGTGAGTCACGCTACATTCACCGGCCTTAGACATCAAAAAGACTCGTGTTTGGAATGTATTAGTTCACGCTATGGATACAGTCACAGCGTGTGGGAAGAGGTCACTTGTAAGGCTGCTTCTCCAGGGTAAAGAGCAGCTAAGTAAGACACACTCTCAACCTTTACAAATGGTTTGGATCAAAGGGGTCTATTTGCTGTGATGGGATAGTTTGGAGGCAGTGAAAAGGGGTCCCAACTCTGCTGATGGCAGCTGGGTCCCTGGTTCTCAGCTGCACAGCATCGTTGCTTTACCACTACTACCTGCCGCCCTATGTGACCAGGAGATCCGACACTTCCTTCTCATCTTTCCGGGAACGAGCTGATGGACAGCACCCAGCAGCAGCTGGGAGCAGGCCACTTTCCACTCACCACTGGCGCCGCCCAGCTTAAGTGCATGTGCCAGAGGCTGAGTGTTCTGTATTCTGTACTTGGCATTGGAAAAGGTCCTATTGTGTGTTTTCTGTGTGTGTGTGTTGGGGTAATGAAGAGGGGATGTTGTTTCCTATATTGTCCAGTGAGTTTTAATAGTTTTCTTTTTACCTTTTTTTTTTTTTTTTTGAGACTAGGTCTCGCTATTTTTGCCCGTGAAACCGCAGGCTCACGTTGCCAGGGGTACCACGGACTCAAGCAATCTCCAGACCCAGCCTCCCAGGTAGCTGGGATTACAGGTGCGTGCCACCACCACGCCCAGCTATTTTATTGGGACAAGGTCTCACTATGCTGCCTTGGGTGGGTCTCAAACTGAGATCCCCAGTTCCAGCTGCGACTCCATAGACTGTCACTTACAGGCATGTGCCACCATGCCCCGCTGAGTTTTAATAGGTTTCTGCCTCAGGGGATTGGATTCTGAGAGCCCAATTCAGCTTCCGGTGGGCGACATGGCAGGGAGGGTAGCTGCTGTTACCAAGACAGTGAGCTCATTCCACCTCGACCCAGCACCAGGCTTCAGACTGGAAGTTTTCTGCAGACTGAAAGGTCAGGATTGAAAGGGGCCAAGGCTCCTCAGGATGTCACTTGAGGGCACACAACTTAGTAACTAGACAGGGGCTGGATCTGGGCGAGGATGGAGCACAAAAGGGCTCCCCACGCACCGCACTGGATGTACCTTTCCTGCACTTTTTCAGTCTACTCATTGGGGTGACCTCAGGGCAGATTTCTGGGAAGGTGGCTAACCTGCAGCTCTCTACAGTACCCAGGCCAACAGCAAAGCTCCCGTTTTAGCAGGAAGGTAAGTTAAGTTCAGATGATTCTCATAAAAAGCAGACAACTTAGTAAAAATATTTGCTTTTAGACTAGTCAAGTCTCACTCCCAAACAAGACTTTCCATCAGCTTTCAGCTCCCAAGATTAAAAGTGACACCGCGGTTGATGAGGACTGAAGGAGACACACTCCCTTCCACACTGCTGATGGGACGGGACTGGTGTGAGCTATATAGAGGGTGACCTAGTAGGACTGATGTAAATGACAAATGCCTGTGCCCTTTCACCCTTCAATTTCTTCTCTAAGGACCTGATGACAGACGTACACTTGCTCATGCAGACAGATGGTCACATGAGCATACTGTCTGAATACTGTTCATATGATGGCAAAAGACATGTGGATGCTATGCCACATCTACATCACAAGGTATTCTGTACTTTTAAGAAGGACAAAGATGCCATTAATATACTAGAGGAGATGCACTGGAAATGGAATAATCTCCAAAATATATGAAGAGCCGAAACAAGCAGGATGCAGGATGCTGCTGTATTCTTTTGTAAAAGCAGGGATGGGGGGGGATTGGGTAACAGTTGAAATAGGTGTATATACATCCTTATGTGCATGAAACACCTGTGGGAGGTACATAGGCAGAAGGACACACAGGAGGCTGGTACTTGCTTCTGCGGGGTGGGGAGGGCCAGCAGCTGGCTGGAAGACAGGGATTAGAGGGACACACTTATGTCCCCTCTTGAATGTTCTGGACTCTGAACTATGTGGCTGTAGCAACTACTAAAACACACACATACACCCACATGGAAAGGTCCACAGTGGGGCCAGTGTGTCTCACATGTTTTCCTTCTCCAGTGCCCATCCTGTAGAGTGCACCTTCTCAGTCACTCTAACAGAGACGAACGTGTGGCCTAACCAGCAGGCCTTTGGTAGATGTGGGAGGCTGAAGGGGAGCAGCCCCTGTTTTGACTTCCCTTCAATTCCCTTCAAGACCTATGGGCAGTGGGGAGCCCCAGCCTCCTCCGCCCACGAGGAGCGCCGGGAAGCCACTGCTGTCACGCTGATGGGCCTCACCGCTTTGGTGCGCTCTCGCAGGCTGTTGTCTTCGTAGTGGGGATGGTTGGTCAGGGTCCTTCCCGTGCACAGCTTGACTCCGGCCAGCAGCTGCATGCTCCCGGCAAACACAGCTTTTCTTGGGGTGTCAGAGCTGAAAGGGTGGGGAGTGTGAATTAATCCTGGTGCTAAGATTTCCTCAAGGGCAACAACAAAGACACTATCACACGCTCACACTCCCCCAGTCATATCAGGAAGTGCTAAGAGCTGGAGGAAACATAGGAGGCTGCTTGCGTTTCTGATTCGCACTCAAATATTTTACAAATCTGTTTCTGGCAACGGTTGGGACGCTTCTAATGTACTGTTGTGATGGGTTCACACCTGTAATGAATTGTCTTAGGCTGCAGGTATCTCCTGAGTATAAGTCTTTCAAGCTGAAACCCATAATCCTTTCCTACTCCTGCTCTAGGGGGGCACATTTTAAAATAAGCCTCAAAAGGTTGCCAGTGCTTTTTGTATTAAGTTGAACCAAAGGGCTGTCTTGAGTAAAATAACAAATTATAAAGCCAGAAACTGCAGCTGATTATAAGCCAATTCCAAGAGTTTTTGTTTAAAACAAGAAAAAACAGATCACAGATTTTACTATAAATTGCTTTTTTAGAGAAACAACTAGTAAACACAGAAGAACATGGAAAGAAGATTCGGAAATAGCAAACATCTTATCGTTCAGTATGAGCAAATGCAGCATTTCTGTCATAGATACACATGAATATCTTGCGTATTTCTTTGTTTAGCCCTGACTATAAAATACTATCTACATCTTGAGGCACATAGGGCCTTGTACTAAATTACGATCCACTTTCCAATTCACCAAGGTGTGAGTCTCTGTCCCCCCACCCCCACCCCTCCACCGCCTTGGGGTGTGAGGGACAGTGATGTGAAAACATCTCTGCCACCTCTCCATTACTCCCCCCCTTCCTGGCAAAAATAATCCTATAGATTTAATTCCCTTCCATTTTTTGGGAAACCTGGAGTCACTCGCAAATTGATGAAGTATTCTAGTGATGCTCATAACAGCTTTTCTGCGGATTCCTTGTAATGAGTTTTCTGGAACGACCAGGAGGAATACTGCAGGCTGCATTTATCTCCAAGTTCAGAAAGAGGAGTCTGGCTCTGATCATGAAAACTCAGCCTTGTCTGCAGCACAGCTCGAGCAGGCCTCTGTGTTTTGGAGAGCAGGGCATGGTGCTTGCTCTGGAACTGGAGTTTCTCAGAGAAGCCCCGGCATATCCTTCTGTCCTGTGTTGTTTATTCCAATTTAAGGCTGAGCCTACACGGCGGACGCCACCCAACCAAGGCCTGAGCTGTCTGCACCGAGCAGGACGGCCGACAGCTCAATGCAAGATTACAAGGGCGTACTTCTGAAAAGCTCAAGACTTCCATCCTCACGATGACAGCACATTCACTTTCGTAAGTGAGGGAAAGGGTGGCCAGAGTTAGAATGTGCACGCAAGGCCCGACACAGGCTGCAGGCTCCCTTGGTCACGCCGGAGCCAGGGATGTGGACCACAGAGGAAGTTTTCTGGGGGTCTGACAGCCAGACCCAGGAACACGAGAAGAAGTAAATGTTTGCTCTCTTCCCTGAACCAGCAACTTCTAAGGAATTCCTGAGCTGTCCTATATGGTCAGGGAAACATGGAAGGTGCACAGATTTCCTTAGTGAGAGGTTTTACCAAACTTCCTTTTATCCAGTGACGACTTCGTAATCACTTAGCTGAGCCGCGCACTGTGCGGCCCATTTGAAGTGGGTCATGACCGCTGAAGAGGGACACGCAGTTGTGGTTGGGAGGCCATTATCTCTTCCAGCCAGTCTGCGCCCTTTTGTACACTCTCCGCGGGCACATACCGTTCCACAGCATTCAGCGACCAACAGCATCCTAAGGCCAATGGCGGCTGTCTCTGGACTAAATAGCCTGGAGTGCAGGAAGAAGGTGGGGCTGGTCTCCAAGTTTGGCAGAGTGTGGGGCAGAGCTGAGGGCAAGCTCTCTTGGCTGGTGCAGTCGTATTGCCAGGAGCACCAAATGGCTCTTTCTGCACAAACCACAAATCCAGCAGCCAAGCTGATGATGTCCGTTCGAGCTGTCAGGCTGCCTCCGCAGCTCCGTTTTGAAGACAGAACAGGAGTGAGTCTGGGGGAGAGAGGCCCAGCGCTGTTTACAGAGCTGATTTTGTAACTGGCAAAGGCAAATGCCAGACCTGTCAGCTACTTGCAGCTAAGGATTGCAGCTTCATCCTTCTGCTGGGCAATAAGCGCAGCACTGATGCGTTACATAGCTCACAGAGGCTTGAAGTGACAAAAGTCCAGGGACGTTAGAGTTATCCTTTAAGCATAACTGGGTGCTGGATGGCAAATGGGATGACAGCCTGTCTTCTAGAAGCTGACTAAGAAGCTAACAGAGCCAAACTCAGCTTCCACTGTGGGCAATCAAGGCAGCCTAAACCAGTGGTGACCAGCCTAAACCAACCTAAACTCTACCACATGCTCACTAACACCTCCTGCAGGCCTTTGGGGCAGCTGAGACTCCATCTTTAGTGTGCTCTAGGGGTGTGCCTTGCTGCCCACCCTGGCCCCCTCCCCTCGACAGTCCCCACCTCCCAGTAGAGCAAAGGGATGTTACCTGACAGCTTAGAGGAACTGAGGGAAAAAGCAGAATAAAGCTCAGTCACTTGTGGTATGTTTTAATGTCTGGTGTCCTTAGTAGAGAGCTGGAAACTTCAACTCCCTGGACTATTAACCTGTGCTTTCACTATGGTCCTTGGTTTTATTTTAAAGTAGAAAAATGCAAATACCTTAAAGCCTATAAAATGAATTAGCAACAACATTCCCTTGGAAACTTTGACTTCCAAGCATAGTAGAGATGATGCTATTCACCTTATTCTGTTGGACCTGGCTCTTTATTCTAGCCCCAAGGTAAATCTGGAATGTTTCCCTGCTACTCTGAATATTTAAGTTTACCTGTAAAGTAAACACAAAAGTAAAACATACAAAGACTCAAAGTAGGACAAAATGAAAAGCAGAGAGCCACAGATTTTCAAAACCTGCATTCACTGCATTTTATAATCTCCGTAATAAATAAACTTCACAGGCAAGGGAGGAAGAGGGTTCTTTGTTCTTAAGTAAAAACACCTAACATGACAGATGTAACACTGGGCACTTTCCTTCCCAGATACTTTTGCTGAGAAAGTCTGTGTGTCTAAAAGAGCTAATGTGCTTTTAACCGTTGAATGACACTTCTCCATTATAGAAAAACAAAGCAATTTTTACCAATGCTTGAATAAATGATGTATAAAATGAAAGGATAATTTGTTTTTATAGCTCCTTGCCAAGCTCCATAGCAGGCTACCCAACCTGCAAACAATTTCTCCTGTAAGAAATGTCACTAAATGATGACAAGGACTCACAGGTCAAATGGATTTACATTATATAATTTGAATGTCATTCCAGGAAGACCTGATGGCATTTTAAACAAATAATCTCATTTACTTTTGAAGTTCTCAGCTTTAACAAGTTAATTACTGTGGAACTAATAGGTAAACTGAGCATTAAAATATAATGTGTGAACAGTTCCCTTATCTACACTTCAAAATTTGTAAAATTATGCAAATATCACAAAATGATTCATTAAATATAAAAGAGTCTTTTAAGCCTCTAAAGTCTGGACGTAACTTATATTTCAAACATACAGTAATTCTTTCTGCTTTGATTAGACATGAAGAAACTGGTTCATTTTTGCAGTCCCAGTGCAAAAATATTGCACACACAGGCCTCCTCACTGGAAGGAGACGATTTCTAGTGGAAATCTTCTGAAGCCAACTAGTTAAAATTTTACCTTCAAAATACTCGAATCTATAGACCTGTCTATCTTAATTACTCCCTGTGAAAGAAAAATCTCAAGAAGTCAAAAATAAAATGGTCTAAGGACATAAAGGAATGAGGGCTAGATTGCCCACCACTGTGGCATCTGGTGCTGCCTGAATGTGCTTGCTAGTCATCTGGGCAGCAGGTAGTGCATATCTGCAAACTGCCTATGTTTTGCAAACATATCAGGAAGCGAAATCAAAGCCAAACAAGTAAAAACACAAAGGTTTTAAATCTTGTATCCAGGAAACATCAGTAAAAGGGGTGAATACGGACAAACGCATCTGAATCTGCTGGGGGCCAGGCATGTAGCACACCTCAGGATACTGTGGGAGGAACAGGCCAGCACGGGGGGAGCCACAGAGAAGGTGGCCACTGGTCTTGATAGGGGAGAAGCTGGGGGACTGACTTCAACAAAACGTTTTGGCAAAGGAATGGGAAATGTAACCCCTAGTTTATATCTAACTTTAAATCTTGATTTCTCTGAGGAACTGAAGGTAGAAAAGCATAAAGAATATTTCTATTATTAAAAATCACTCTAAGCATTTTCCCCACTAAAACCTGTTAGGCCTCTGAGCATGTAGTCACCAGTGATATGGGAGAAAAGGATGAAGACAATAGTGCTGAGGTGAGTGATGTTAGACCCAGTGTTTACACATCCACCACAATGTGCCGTGCGTATAGCGCTGGTGCTCAACACCCAACTGAAGAACTGTTCATTGGCAAGTACACAACTTCTGATATGAAGTAACTTTATAGTAGTAAAGCTTTTTATTTTTCTAACAGAAATCAACTCTCTCTAGTATGGCAACTCTCATATTAATCAGTGCTGTGGTAAAGGAATGCCCTTTATTTTCCCTTGAGGCTGTTTCGCCAACAGAAGGTCATAACTGAACCCCTCAAAGAGTAAAGAAAACAGCTGGCTCAGGCTGAGGTGCAGGACTTTTTGACTCCATCCCCCATCTAGAGAAGCCTCAGGGAGCCTGGGAACACCCCAATTTCAGAGGAAGCTCAGAACTGGGGCGTATCTGCCCACAGTGGGGCGCTGCACCAGCATCAAGCGCATTGAGCACAGACTGGGCCATGGTGGGGAAGCTCCTTGCAGCAACACTTGAGACTTGCCCAGTATTGAATGGAGGGAACCTGAGGGGCCCCATACTTTCTGTAGCCCAGACTCATTTTGCAGGGCCATCCCACCACAACAAAGTTGTGTCCCCTCCCAAGAGATGCTGTCATGGCAGCTTTGACGACAGACCGCTAAGGATGTGGGGTTAGAGTGGAGTGAAACGGAGAGGTGGCGGCATCCCTCATACCAGGGCTGCCTCAGACAATTTCTAACAGCCCTCCTGTGTTCTCAGGCCAAAGGCTTTTCTCCCGCACAGCTCAGACCTCCCCACACCGCAGACAAAGCAGTGACGTGAAAGCTGAAGTCTGTATTTTGTTTCAGAAAGAGACAACATCAAGGTGGGTTAAAAGAATATGAAGTACCTTCACTTATGTTTGGAACTGAAGCCTACGGACCCAAGAGCTGATCTCAGTGTTGATTTAAACAAGTATATTTTGTGTCTAAAATAGAGCCTGTTTTGGCATCCATTCATCATCACTAGAGCTTATTTCACAAACATGCCCAGCAGCTATTTTTGCAAAAACAATAATTTAGATTTGAAGAATTTTAAGGGGAAACAGGCGAGATTAGAACACAATGGAAACAACTCATCTGAACAATATAAATCCTGTTGCTGAGTATGAAGAAAAAAGAAGCCACATGTCTACACACAGGGAGGCGCAGCTTGCAGCAGGAGCAAGGGAGGGGCAGGCCACTTCCCCAGGAAAGAGGTCACTGGCCAACAGAGAATCCACCTGGATTCTCTCTCATCTAGTTTTCAGGACCAGCAACATCACTTCAAATAATTTTCTGTGAGAGAAGGCGTGAGGATGAAGGCACCATGTTAAGCACATCTAGTCAGACACAGCCAAAGTCAACCTGGGGCTCGGTGAGAACATGGTTTTAAGGATGCTCTAATTAGTTCCTAAAAGGCTGAGGTGCTGATCATGCTACTCCAGGTAGATCCAGAGGCTCCGCCAGCTTCAGTAGTCTACAAGGGAGCACTTTAAAGAGAAAATACCAGCCTCATCTTCAGGTGCGGGTCATAAATTTCTAGTCGACTATAGTTAATGCAAAGTAATTAGCTTTCCTGTATAGGAATAACCCTCTTTTCCCATACCCAATAAATACTGAAGGAATTACTCACTATAATCGTGACATGATTTAAAGTTAAATAAATAAATAAATAAAGACAAAGCACTGCTTAGCGCTCTCAGCACTGGAAACATATGAGAAATGATCCTCACTGCATCGAGTCAAACTCAGTCTGATATTAGGCCCAAAGCCCCATCTATATTTTAGGCATAAGTCTCTATAAAATCCATGGATTGCCCTCCAGAGACCAGAGCTCTCCGACATTCACCATCTCTTAATACGCAAGCAGCGCTAAACTGTACTGGTTAGTAAACATTAGTCGTGAGCAAGTGCCAATACAGCTACTAAAATTCTAAGTGATGGGGACAATACAGGCTGAGCTTTTAGGTGGTGTCACTGGGATTTGCAACATCTATTTACGTGTGAACGATCACTCTACCATGGCTTTGGTTATCAAGTGGGAAAATGCAGTGTTAACAGGCCCAAGAATGCTCTGGCTAGAAATGCTGGTTCTATTGGCGGGAGGCAGGTTTCCGGACAGTGCTTTGAAGCAGATTTCATGCCGAAGCTGAGGAGAAACATCAAAGTGCAGGCAAAGAAAGAGCCAACATCCTGTGAAAGGATGGAGAGGGCAAAGTAAATTTCCAGTTAAATCTTCTCTGGGCCAAGGTTTGGGCCATATGGTTTGTTAACATGAAACCCGCATGGAGCTAGTGATGCTCATTAACTGTGGTTCACAGAATAATCTCTAAATGATGAACAAAGAAAGACCATCTTTATTATATTGGCAGTAACAGAACATTTGAACAGCAGTAAAATGAAAGAAAATGATAAAGATAGAGCTGGCAGGGTCTAGAACTTTATTTCCACAGCAGTCAGAGTCTGAGATGCACCCCCCAATCTGCTGTCCCCCCCAGATGAGTAAAGAGAAAAGAATCCCTTTCCCTTCTGCAAAGGGCTGTGGTTGCAAAGACCATTTCTTGAATGCAAAGTGAGGATTCCATATAGACAGTGTTCAAGAAACCCTTAGTAAGAACACATGTGTCTTCACAGTTATTCAGGGAAAAAGCAACAAAAACAACAACATCCCCCAGATGAGATACAGATTGCCTCTTAAACAGTACTTGATGCTTTAAAGTGAGGAAAAAAGAGAACCTCTTACTTAATCCAGTTCATGAGCTCCACTGTATCTGGATCATAGAATTCTCTCAGCTCGGAGAGCTCATCCATCATTCCCGGCCAGAACTGAAATTAAAGACAACACCAAGTAAACCCCCAAATCCATCCCAAATGCACGATGCCACTAAGAAAATGAAAAAGGAGAAACTGTGCATCATCTGGGAACTAAATAAGCATGTGGCCTTGCCATCCGGATGTCAGTTCGCCAGGGTAAGTGAACTGAAGTTTGAGAAAACTTCCAGAGTTATTTTGAGCCAAGCTCATTAGGAAGAGAGATGCTGTCAGTTTTTCAAAATGTGCTTTTATTTTACTGCAAAACATGCTACTGCATGTGGTATTAACATCTAGTAAAACATTCAGGTGGGCATAATGTGGATATGACTATTTATTTTTTCAGTCTACGCTTATGGAGACCTCAGAGAACCAGCCTGACTTGATGAGCTCATGGTGCAGCATAGCCTCAGCCTGGACCTGACTCCACAGCCAGCCTCCTCTCCCGGGTAACACGAGGGTTATGTCCTCTGTACCAGAGGTCTGAAGGCTTGGTTGCAGGTGTATTAATAGAATTGTAGGTGCATTGGAGGAGAAGAGTGCTTGAGAGTAGGACCCTAGGAGTGTCTGGTGGTTGTGAATATTATATTTATGCCACCAGGCCCTCCTCATCCACTTGAGATTGGCAGACAGACTGTGAGATTAGACTGTATAATAATGGTATATTAGATGAACCACTGCCTATCTAACATACCTTGTCTGTTAATTCAACAGTTAACTACATATTTATTGCCACATTCAACGATAAATGGATAAAAAGTCTTGCTCATCCTGTATGTCCCAAAGTGAACTGCAGAGTTAATTCCACATATTGGACTAGACGGCCAATGGCAAAGTGTCTATGCTTCACTGAATTTGAATTTCACTGAATGTGAAAATTTGATTATTTAAGGGCCACGAGCTATAGCCAAGTGGCATCTGACGGCCGTCTGGCCGTGTTTAGTCCTATCTCTGTCTCATCCTGACATCTCATTGGGTCATTTTTACCACTCATTCACAGCTTGTCTCCAGAGTGGGAGAATCAGGAAAATTGCTGGTGATAGAAAATCAAGTATCAGTACTTTTGGTTTTAGGCTTTAGAAGAAATATCACAAAAAACTGACTTGTAATCTCTCAACTATCCAATATGTTTATAAAATCAACAGAATACCACTTTTCAATGTTCTAATTAATTTGATATAAAATATATCTTGAAATCTGTTATTTCAATGGATATTACAAATTTTTCTAGTTTGAAAGTTGTTGTTAATTTTGGAAATGTTAAAATCCAGTAATACAGTCTTGGAGTAATCTTAGACATTGTAAAAATAAGTGTTTAATGAACAGTAAATGCTGTTTCTAAACAGCTGGGGTAGTTTCTGTGAGACTTTAGGAACCCCAATGAATCAATCACCATTAGGAAGATAATAGTTTGATGAAATTATGGAAATTATGGAACTCTGGGTTCCAGAGTTGGTGCACTTTTTCCTTGAAGATGGGATTATCCTAATGACACATAAGGCAGAAAAGGCATTAGGAACAAGAAAACTGGAATCCTCATGCTACGGCTATGTAAGACTCAGATCAGGCTTTGAAATACGAGTCCATGTAACTTACAAATCTGCTCAATATTTGGAAACAGACTCAGTTTCAGGGTAAGCCCGAATAGCCACACCATCACTATTTTCTTCTTGATATTATATTTTACAAGTTTTGAGAAGCTGAAATATCTAAACTGAGTTATACCCTGGAGCTAGATGGGTTAGGATTTCTCCTAAAATCCAGCACTGAGAGAGACAGGGCAGTGGCTGTTGGGAGATTTCTTTAGCACACTCCTTGAGAAGATGCCTCGGTCTAAGAGAGGGAGAGCTCTGGGACAACACGTACACTCGAGAATGTCTGCAGGGCTCTCTGAGCACTCATCAGCGCTTCTCTAACATGGTCTCAGGGAAGGGAGAGGGGAAGGACAGATTTTGCTCATGGCCAAGGGGATGTTTGGCAATGTCTGGAGATACTCTGTCACGTCTGGAGATACTCTGACTGTCACACCTGGAGGGAGGTGCTGTGGGATCCCGTGGGGGGGGGGACACAGGATGCGTCTAAACATCTGCACTGCCCAGGACAGGTGCCTCCCAGAGTACTGCCTCGTCAAAAGTCAGCTGTGCTGCTGCCAAGGAGCCTATTCTCTGCGGGGGGGGGGCTGAGACTGGACGATGCCTCAGCACCACCTGGAGGGCTGGTTAGGGCACACAGCTGCCCCCTCTCGCAGGGTTTCTGACACATAGGACTGGATGTCCTATGTGGGACCTGGATGTCCGTGGCTCTGAAGAGTGCGCAGGTGCCACCCTTCTGGTGGGCTGGGATGGTAGCGTGGGGCCTCTGCTTCAGGAGTGTTCTATTTCATCTACAATGCCCAGCAGCACTTTTATTAAGAGCAAGGGACAAAATAGCTCTAAAACGTCAATCAAATTTCCAATACACAGCTGAGGCATAAGTGAACCCTGCCTAGACAGAGAGAGTGGGAAAGACTGCTACCGTATGCATACATCGTTAGTTGTTGTAGGACGGGAATGATGATGAGCTGTATCTTCTATGTGAGGAGGGTGTTTTACCCCTCAGAATAAAGTTTAAAGGTAAAGTTACCTCATCGTTAAACCTGTTTAATCCTAAACTGTTGCTTTTTAGATGTTTTTAAGAAGTTTCAATTATTTATGGTACAGCAATAAAATTCTCAGAGGCAGGGAGGTGGAAATAAGCAATTTCCATGTTTTTTAGTACCTGAAAATTAGTGCAGCATTTGGCCCACAAATGTTTTGATAGGAACATGACAGGACATAGTTTTTTGAAATATTTACAATAGCATTATCCAACATGGCGACTATCAAACTTTTTTTATCCATAAAATTTTTGCATCTTGAGCCATCTTACTAAATCAGGGACTCACTATTGTAGAGTATGAAATTCACTGTTCTAACTAAAGCAAAATTTAAAGTAAAACCATCTACACTTAAAAAACATAAGGTTTGTTTTTAAAAACAGAAGCTAGAAGCTCAATTGGCTAGAACAATGTGCTACCTGCCTAGGTGAGAATTACAGCCTCTAAATCTCAAACAAAGAGCCACAAAATGTCAACCTGATCAATGACTCATTGCCTCATAGAGAGAACTCTCAAAATTGAAGCATAACTAATGCCGTCTCAGACATTACTCAACTGAGAATAAGAATTTCATTATTTTCTACTTAAACTGAAGGACAGATAAGAAGACTAACTTTAGACTATATTTATTTATATGTACCCAATCCTCTTAAGCATCTGATATGGTGAAATATGTAGGTTAAAGTATAGTGTATTTTAAAATCTCCTACCCTATATAAAGTAGACAACAAAGGAACATTTTTTTCCTATTTTATTCACCTCAAAATATAGTCGAAAACACCTTTATTTTCAGAGTCTGTATCATCTGAATACTAAGTCAAAATGAGAATTAATTAGAATGATTAAACTTTAGTAGTTTTTCTATAATGTTCTTACTTGTTAAAAACTATTTGGGAAACAGTTTCCTTCTCAGAGACAAGTGTATCAGGAAGGAGACTATTATATCCTCCACAACCATCATGCTGTTTGCCAAGGAATATATAAAGTGCAATGTCTTGCAGCAATGATCTTGCTAACTAATAGCAAATAATAACTAATGACAGGAAATGAGAAAAATCAATCTTACCTTGTAGCACAGATACAGCAGTATTAATACTGGTACTGAGTATCGCATCACACATATCTATATAATGAAAAAATAATTTAGATAACAACTTTTTCTTAAAAATTCCCTTTGCAAACATATGTCTTAAAAACAAAAGCAAGAGGAATATAATTTAATGGGACACAAGTCTCAAATAGCAAACAACTGAGGAAATCTAAGTGTCCCAGAGAGCACACGGTACTTGGAGCTTCTACCACACTGCCACCTAGTGAAAATCTAGGGCAGAACAACTCAAAACTGCATTTATAGGCTATCAATTATTACCATACACTTAAGAATAATTATTTACAGAAGATATGCTAACAATAGTGATACATGTGGATTATAGGATAATTGGCAACTTTACTTTTCTTGTTCTTTTCACTAATGCCATGTGCTATACAATGAAAATATCGAACTTAATGTCTAATAAAGAAAAGCTCCCCCCAATTTTTTTTAAATAATTAAAAATCAATTCCCCTTAAAGTCATAATACATCAACCACCTGCTTTTAGTTTGAAAATTTGGTATCCATTTTATATGACTGATGTATAAGCGATTCTGAAGGGAAAAAAGTGGCTGAAGGAAATACTAAAATGTCACTAAAATGAGATGGAAAAAGGGACAGGCAGCACTGACCCACTTTGGGTTATGAAGATGGACCAACTTCAGCAGCAACTCCCATATTTCAGGGCTGCATAGGCCAAAGGATGCAAACACACACATGTGTGATGTCCAGAGGTACTTCATTCTGTAAGAGCAGAAAGGCAAAGATCAGCCCGTACCAGCTGCACAGGGGCCTGGCCTCTGAGGTGGCTCGAAGGCAGATGTGCCATCTGTGACAATAAAATCTACTGAAACTATGTTGAAACCATCCACCAAAGGGTTATTAATTCCACCACCTTTAAGAACTACCATATAAGTAAAAATAGAGGAAGGTGGTAATTAGGAAGAAGTAATTATAAAGAATATTCCGTACTTGGAAGAAGTCAGCAAACCATAATCATTAATGAAGGTCATGGGCAGTCTCCAAATTATACTGCACAATGACGTCAGACAGAGAGTGGCTGAACAAGCGCTACTCACAATAGTCAAGATAGGGAAACAACCCAAATGTCTCAAAACAGACAATTGGATAAAAAAAGCTGTGTATAGCTACACAATGAAATATTATTACTCAGCAACCAAAAAAAAAAAAAAAAAAAGACAAATGCATGCCACTTGCAGCAAGATGAATGGAGCTGGAAAGGATGATGCCGGCTGACATTAATCAGAAGGAAAAAGATAAATACTAGATGGTTTCACTTATGTGTGGAATAAAGATAAATCAAACAAAAGGAGAAGAAATAATTAAAACTAATAAGCCCACCATAGAACTGAAGCATTCAGCAAAACAGGTGAGGGAAGAACAGGAGGGAAAATGGTGACAGGTCTGGGGGATACGGTGGAGGGAGAAACATGGGGACTACAACAAAATGTTAATAAATTTTTTAAAAAAGAGTGACTCACTGAAAACATAAACAAGTAAGACAAAAATACCTCATTGTGCTCAAAGCCAAGAATCCAAACAGAATGGTGTGGATTAAGTTGTAGGCGGTTTCTGGCTTCAGGCCGATGGTGTGTGTCCCTATCTGACCCACAGCCTGCTGATTACTTGTGGAGTCACTATTGAATAAAACAGCAAACATACAAGATTGAAACTGGATATAGAATTTTAATTCAGTTAGTTTTTTTCTTGAAGATATAGAAACTTATACCTTCATTTATCTAGAAATGATCAACTCTGAATTTAAGAGGTTGGAATTGTCATAAGGTACGCATAGCTATAATTCATATTTAACAGGTTTCACTTTCAGTAAAAACCAAAGTACTTAAACCTTTAAATCATGGTGAAAAACAAAAGAAATCCACTTGAATCATTAAAACAGGTATCTTTAGAGGTATTTTACAAGTTACTAGTACTCTTCAAGATTTTATAAACCAAAAAAAGTAAAAGTGTATCCACAGGCTTGGGATTCAGTTCCTTTATAAACCAATGAGACATTTTAACCTCATTACATATGACTCACAGACAGCTTTTATAAAGTATGACTACTGGAAAATGATCACACCAGATAAGAACAGTTCCTTTTAACAATACCTCTATTTGTGTTCTATTTCCCTTGCTTAATCTAATTGCTTTCTATAAGTGGATTCTTTGAAACAAGAGTCAAAGCTTACATACTCATTTTATCAATATCTTTTTAAATTATCTTTTACTCAAATGTATTCTTCCTTCTTTTTAAGGCTATGTATGGGCTGAAGAAAATGTATCATTTTTCAAATAACTCTTCCCATTTTTGCAATTTGGCTAATTGTTTCCTGGGGGGTGATGTTTAATGCATCTCTTTATCTCCATGGTTCCTACACATTTGTAATTAGATCTAGAGGTTAATTATTAGAGGCCAGTTCATTTTGGGGGGGGCAGGAACACCTTGTGGATTGGATGTGCTCTCTATGGAGTCGCACTGAGAAGGAAGCATGTGCTGAATGGAGGTTTCTACTTTAAGATGGATGGTGTTTGCATTTTGCACAAAGTGTCATTGAGGGGGAATGAAAACAATGGAAAGGTGACCAGTTTAAGATAAAAAAAACTTTTATGAAGGCATCCTTGTCCCCCATAGAAATCCAAAAGACATGGATGGATGCATTGGCATGAAGTGTTTAGGTAACCAGAGAATTATTTCCTAGAAATCCTCTTCCAACACTTAGATTCATAAGAAAATTCAAGTGATATTTTAATGGCAATTTTTACCAAGGATAGTGATGTTTACCTAAATATTATCTATCATAAGCCAAACTCTAGCTCTATATTGGTACTAAGAGGTTATTCCAGATAAGAAAAATACATTCCCTTATCTCCCTTGTTACCTGGGGGACCTGTGTCTCCCCTGGCCCCTTGGCTGGGAAGAGGGTGTCCCTGTCACTTAGGTTTTTCAGACTTACGCAGAGGTGATGTATAAATGTAACGTTATCATCCTTCTGAGGACTGAGAAAGTAAGAACAATTTAAATACTTGGCATTGATAAAATATTCTTCAAATTACTTAAAAATTCATATTAAGGTATAATTCTTAAATTACTTTCATTAATGTAGTGCTTTTCCTCTAATATCTCTACCTGATAGATGAGGATGTTCTAAAATCTTTATTTATATTCATAAACCAAATCAGCTTCCAGAGACGACTCACTGGTTCACGCTGAGAAAAGCAGACATTTTTACAAAACACGCAGACCAACTGAACTTCCTGCATTGCATTCAGTTTAGAGTCCTGTTGACACGTGGCGTGTTTGGAATAATATTAAATTACACTGTCTAGAATAATTTCCATCTATTTTCACAGGGCTAAATTTTATCTCAGGCTAGGTATAAAACAGAACACTTCTGAAAGATACTAAAAGAGTTTTTATAGTCAATGAAATATTTTCATGCTTCAATGTTGCTTCATTTTTAATAATCATGAAACACCTCGACTGATCTGGGCTCATTTTAATGACTTTTTCCCAGAACAGCTCTCTGGTGGCTGTGAATCACAGTTCACCAGTGCCTTAATTGGCAAGGTAACTACACAGAAAAAAGGCTTCCTTCTGAGCTTCATTAAGTTTTCATAAATGACAGTAGTTTCAACTTCTCACACTTAATTTTTCCTTCAATTTAATAAGGACAGTAAATGCAAAACCTCCATCAGCTTGATGGGTAGGCTTTCTATACGTTTTTCAAGTCCTCATCCTCCCTGCCTTTTTTCCAGTAGATTAGCGGACATGTTGAGTTTTAGAAAGTTGTCTGTTATTACTTAAGGTTTCTAGTAATGCTGATAATAATGGTCTGCTGGTCTATTACAACTTTATATGCCCTTAAACAAGGTGCAACAAAACAAGTAAACAATAGTCAACTCTTGATATTTCATGAGAAATATAACAGGCAGTTAGAGAAGTAGAAAAACCTAAGAAACTAATAATGGAACCAAAGCAGAGCCTATAATTCAATCGTAGTAATTGTAGCTGGTGGTAACTAAAATCTACAAAATCTTCTAGGCATGAGGCACTATTTTAAGTACTTGATGTTGTTTTAATTTATTTCTCACAAAGCCCTGGAAAACACTCTTAGTAGTCCCATGCTATGGCTAAGGAAATGTAAACAGGGAAGAGTTAGATCGGGCTCAAAGATCACCCCTTTCCTAGGTGTGTAAGGGAGGGCTGCATCCACTGCTTTCTGGGGTTAACCGCTCCATGCTTAGCCACTGAGAGTGGAACCTCCTCTTACCAGGACATGTTTCTGCTTCAGGTGGGTAATATTCTGTGTCTGATATTTTGATTTCCAACTTAATTTTTTGGCAACCCAGAACAAGCTCACTGCAACCTTACATCTCTGTATACACCATACCTGAGGTTGTGGAAGGCAACAGCTAATGCTGCAACCACTGTGATGGACAGAACAAATATGTAAGCGTAGAAAAGCAGAGTGTCTGAGAGTCTTTCAAATGTATTCAGAGGCAGGAGGCCAAAAGCTTCTTCACAGAGATACAGGTTTGCATCAAAATCTCTAGGGGACAAATGGAAAGCAAAACATTATATTTAACACAAAACAAGTAAACTACAAATTCTTCCTCAAAATGCCCCTGCAAATAATAATTGAAGGCAGAACGACAGATTAAATTTTAAAATTCCTGCTGATTTAATATAAAAACCAAAACCAAAAGACCAAAACACAGACTTAAAATCCACTCATACCTTGTTGCTCCAAATCCAAATTTTGCCTTCAGGAATTTAAATATGTGTTCATCTGACTTCAGGTTAAGAATTTTCTGTTTGGGAGAGAGAAAACAAAAACTACTATTCATGTTAAGACACGGTTTCCATCTAATTTCCTACTGAATATA
Organism: Uropsilus gracilis; assembly: GCA_004024945.1. Taxonomy (NCBI): domain Eukaryota; kingdom Metazoa; phylum Chordata; class Mammalia; order Eulipotyphla; family Talpidae; genus Uropsilus; species Uropsilus gracilis. The sequence goes on along the minus strand of PVHY01005895.1, from coordinate 35,773 downwards.
TTCATTCAGTGTCCACTTGCATTACTATGTATACACATGCAATTAAAGTTACATATACACACATTTAACTAATAATGTTCACAATATATTTAATTACTACATGTTCACAACAGTTCTTTGAACTGAGGATTCTAAAGAAAGGACTTCCATGCTTCCTCCACTTTTTTTTAGTAGAATCATTTTTTTAAACAAAATCTTACATTTAAGTTCAACTTGTAAAATAGATAAAATATAAGCTTCTTTAGCTTCAGGAGAGGGAAATGGCTACAGACCAGTGAGTATAATTTTCTAGATTAGAAAACCAATAGTACAATCACCTGAAACTCCCGACAGGCATAGCTCCTACAAGACCTGCTTGCCTTTGGCATCTTTTATCTGCAGATACAACTGGTTTAAGACTCGCTCACATAAAGACAATTCAAGACACAGTAATAAACCCTTAAGGGGTGAAGAGACAAATACCAGTGTTTATCATTAACGATCATCACTTTAATTCCTATTTTATTTTTAATTTATGGCTTATAAAAATTCATATAACATAAATGGATACAGAGAGTATATCAGAAGGGAAATAAAGATATAAAAGAAAACAAGAGTCCAGGGGGTGGGGGGATGGGTGGGAGCGGTCAGGGACGGGAGGTGGTGGGTAAACCCCAGGGAATACAAAAATGCAAAATACATATATAAATAAATTATCTTTAAAAAGAAAAGAAAAGAAAACAAGAGTCAAAAAAATGAAGCTGCCCCTTTAAATACGTTCACTAGGGAAGAGCCACAAACCTGGGCTTATGGATTCTAGAACAAATGCAGACATGGAGGTAAAAGCACTCATGTTAGTCACAGGGTCACAAGACAAAAACAAACTAGTTGCTCAGAAGATCCTAATATCCTAGATCTGACACTTAAAAGAAATTGGCCCCTTAGGGATAGTAAAACTGCAAGGAGTCATGGACAATTTTCCCTAATCCTCACTGCAGGCTGCAGGCAAAGCATCCAGCAGAAGTCAATAGTTGTCACTCTTCTGGAAGTTAAAAAACAGTGGCCCAGACAGGTAACTCTGCTGGCTTAATCCAAGCACAGGTCATTTATTACGTGGAATGAATAAATGGATGAATGATGCACTGTTCAGCTGAATGACTGCTTAAAAAAATACTGATTAGTCTGCCCAAATAAGCTTCTGACAAGTACCATACAGAGCTTAAGAACACCACATTCTGAAACAAGTTCTGTACGGAGTTTAATGACAGGGAATGGAGATTCTGTTGCTTAGTACAACCAGTTTATGTATTAACTCCCCTGAAAGTCATGTCATCTTTTTAAAGCATCACAGTATAGAGAAAGCATCACAGTCCAGAGAACTAGCTCTAAAAAGTAGAATTTGTTAAATTTAGAGAGATACCTGCTAATGGTTTTAAAGGATTTTTTTTAAGTGTGATAAAGCAAAAGGGAACAAGTTAAAAAAGAGTGACTAGAAATCAAGGCCTAAAATCAAGAAAATATCTGTTACTAAAAGTTAATACAAAATCTGTTCAAAGAAAAGCTAGTTATTCTTTATTTTTTTAGACAACTTAATTTTATTAACTTACCTTAACAATGTTGTTGAGAAAGAGTGTGAAACATAAAACCACAAATAAATGTAATAAAAGTTTTCCAAGTCTATTAAAGAAGCTTCCAGTTTTTAGATTTTTCTAGAAAACAAGAGTTTCAATTCTTAAATTTTAATACAACTTTATAATTGTTGAAATGAAATACTTAAGGATTTAAAACATTGAATCATCTAACATGGGAACATGTGGAGACAAGGAATATATGATCTAGAAATTTTTCATGAGGCTACAGAGTTTTAATATTGCAATTTTCTAAGAGAAGTACATCCCTTAGTAATGGGTGAAAGAAGCAGAGGAAATGAGTCTGATATGAAGGGGTGCAGCAAAGGGCAGTGCTACCACATCAAAGAATGACAAGGCTCCATCGATTTGAAAGACGGTGATGAATATATTCCCATTAGCAGCACATTCTTCTTACTCAAGCTCTTACATGCATGGAAGTGAAAACATTTCTTTCATTTCAAGTTTAAATTAGTGGCACTCAAATTAGTATCTTTGGCTAATCCCTGAACTGAATTAAAATTCTAATTCTCTAAGAAATAAAAAATCTGAGAATAATATATTAGAAAACTTGAAAACAGAAATGCTATCCCAAACACTTAAAAAAAAAGGCAAATAGTGCCAGTAGTGATTTTTGATGGGCATTTGGCCACAAATTTCCCTTTGTATGTTGTATGAAAATAGGTCCAACCAGTCACAGTTAAAAAAGATAAAAAAAAAAAAACCCCAAAAAAACCTACCTGAAGTTTTCTTGCAATTAATACTGAAAGGTTAAAACTGATAAGCAATGATCCAAGAATCATGGAATTAAAAAATTGAAGAATGCAAACCAGGAGTAAACCTGTTATCTGTATACCATACAGCCACGTTGCCTGCAACACCAAAAATCAGAGGGTTAAACAGATTCTGTCAAGAATGTTCTGCTAACATGCTTGTTACTGTTGGCTACATCTCAAGTTATAAATAATGTAGATGCTACCCTTCCCTCAAGTAATCCAATATAAGAGAGGAAACTAAATCAACAGTACCGTTTACATTTTATAACATGAATTAAAAAGGAAAAGAACAAGAATAATAAACAGCGGAGGAAGCAAACAATGGTATAAATGGAGTCTACAAATGGGCAAACACAGTTTGTAGTCGTCAATGTTCTGCTGAATTCCTTTTCAGTTACTGCCCACTGTCAGCAATTAGTATGTTATTGCGTTCCATTATTTCCTAATTTTCCCGACCACGTACTTTGAGACTGAGTCACAACTGCCTCATTTTATTTGCGTTGTCTAATTCCCCAGTTGACTGAAAACTCCTGCAGAGGTACTGCATTCTCTGTGACCACACAGGTAACAGCAGGCAGTACGGTGTGGAGGTCAAGCACATGAGTGCCAGTCTCAGTGCAGGTACCACAGTGCTGTTCTGGCATAAAACAGGTGTGTTTTATGGAATAGGGTCCTCTGTGATAGCGGGATGATGATCTCTTCCTGAGAGCTGCAGTTAGAATCTGGCAGAAGAGCCAGATGCGATGTATTAAGATGCCTAGCATATAATAAGCACTCAATAAAGACAGCTCTGGATGTAAGAAAAAAGGACAGGTTGACATTGACGGAACAAACGTCAACCAACCTGAGGAAAAAAAAGAACAGGCCAAAAAACATGCCATCACGAAAAGCAAAGACAACCTTTAACAGAGTTAATACTTTTCTCTTTCAAACAAGACAATTCCATATTCATAGCAGTAGATTAAAAATTTCACTTTTATTCAGTAGTAAATCAGATTTTTATCCAGTTTTGCTTTCTTAATCTCAAAGGAGATCTACATCAAGCTTGTAAATGCAAGGCCTGAACCAGTGGTTCTATTTTATGAATCTATGCTAAGAAAATGCACTCATTCCTCCAGTATTTATTGAGTAGTGCTATTCTAGTTGACATTGTTTTAGGTGATGGTGTTAACAAAAACGTGGGAAAATGGATATTGATAGATTTTAGGATTGTAAAAAGAATATATCTTATTGTAGGACATAAAGGAAATTCAGAAAAACACAAACAAGAAATACTAATGGAAAGAAAGGTGGGCTCTATAGTCAAAATTCAGCACCATTATCTACAGAAACAATACAGAGCTTATAGTGTTTCACTAACATTTTATTTCACATAATATTGTATAAACACATCAATGACTATTTTGTGTGTGGAAAAACAATCAGCATGTTTTGGGCAAAGGAAGAGACTTGCTTCTAGAAGTCTGCAGATCAAAGAAAAATGCTGTGAATGTCTCACATTCCATGAAACAGCCCCACCCACAGTCACACATCAATGGAAGCAAGTGTCCAGGCATCTGGTGCCTATGTCCCTCCATCCTTCCTAGCCCCCTTTCTTCAGGCAATCCATAGAAGTCTAATCGAACAGGTATTTCCTTATGATACAATCATTTAGCTCCTAAATTCCTGCGTTTCTTACACACTAATTATTTCCACAGCAATAATGAACTTCAGTTATGCCTGTGACCCTGTCTGGCAATTAATATATACCCGAGAAAACAACGCCTGAGAAAAGGAATTCTTTGTTTCTGCTATCTGCTAGACTCAAATGTAACTCCTTTTTCTGAGAAGCACTGTCTATCTCAACATTTTACACATCTAACTACTGGGGAGGAGGGTGGAAGAAACAGCTGCATGACCCACCTCATCTACTGGTCTCTTCTCTTGTGTTTGAAGTCTCAATTTAATTATCTAGTAATTATTTGTCTAGTCATCACTGAAACTTTTATTTCTGTTAACATGTGACACTTAATTTTACATGGTGATATAAATTCTACAAAATACCACAACCTGTCTGCTACTAGATTTTTCCAGTGTTTCCAGCCTTTTACAGTTACTGAAATCAATATATTATGATTATCCTTTAAAAAATGCTCAGATCATTAAATCTCACTAATTCCTTGTTTTGTTCATTGTTAGAGCTCTAGCACCTAAAACGTTGACTAGAAAAGTACTACTCAACAAATATTGGAGGAATGAATACATTTCCTTAGGACAGATACATAAATAGAACCACTATTTAGAGAACGAATGTTTTTTCTTTTTAAAAACTTATACTGAGATACAATTCAAATGCCATAAAATTCACTACCTTAATGGACAACACTGATGACCTTTGGTATACTCAGAAACTATCATCACAAGCTAAACTATTCTCATGGTCCCAAAAGACATCTCCTGAGTTAGCCCTCACTTCTCCTTCCCTCCTCTGTCAAATACCAATGGCTATGCTGGACATTTCATATCAGTGGAATCATACAATACATAGTCTTTTGTGAGTGATTTTTTTTTAAGACAATGTTTTGAGGGTTTACCTTTGTTACTGCACGTGTTACAGCACTTCCCTCTTTTTTGCTGACTATTGCACTGACATACTACCATTTGTCTATGTGCTCATCAGTTAGTTGATGGACTTTTGGTTGGTTTCCACTTTTTGCTGTTATGAATCAGATGCTCTGAACAATCACGTACAATTTTTTACACGAATATACATTTTTATTGCTCTTGGGTACGTATCCAGCACCATTTGCAACTCTCCCCCTCCCCAGCAATGTGGGAGAGTTCAATTTCTTTATATCCTGCTGCACTTGTTATTATTATATCTGCATTTTCTTCTTTTCAATTTCAACCATACAAGTGGATATAAAATGGTATCTTATAGTGGTTGTGATTTGCATTTTTGATGACTGAGGATGCTGAGCATCTTTTCATGTGTCTACTGTGGACTTTCATATATTGTCTCTGGAAGAATGCTGAACCAAATTATTTGCCCATATTTCATTGTTGAAAGAGACATGAGTTTATACATTTGGAAAACCTCTGATTAGATATGTGATTTGCCAATATTCTCTCCCATTTTGTGGACTGTCTTTTCACTTTTTGATATAGCTTAAAGCACAAATGATTTAAATTCTGATGAAGTCCAGCTCATCTATTTTTTCTTTAGCTACTTGTGCTACTGGGGTTGTATCTAAGAAGACTTGGCTCACTCTAAGGTTATGAAAAATGATTACTATCTTTTCTTCTAAACATTCATTTTACTTTATATGGTATAAGGTACAAGTAAAATCATTTATTTTCTTTATAGTTTTAGCTATTACCATTACATCTATTTTGAATTAGTTATTGTGTATGGGAAAAGAAAGGGTTCCAACTTCATTCTTTTGTATGTAGTTACCCTGTTATTCCAGCAACATCTGTTATTCTTTTTCTATATAATTATCTTGGCACACCTATTAAAAATCAATGGAGTGTATTTTTCTGGTCTCTCAGTTCTATTCTGCTAAGCTATATCTATCTTATTGCCCATATCACACTATTTTGATTAATGAAGTTTGGAAGTAAACTTTGAAATTGATTTTAGTGTGAGTCCTCCAACTTTGTTCTCCATCAAGACTGCTTTGGCTCTTCTGGGTCTCCTGAATTTCCACTTGAACTGTAGCCTCATCTTGTCAACTTCTCTAAAAAAAACAAAAAAACAAAAAAAAACAGAACCCCACAGAGCGAATGTGCTAAATCTGTGGCTCAATCTGCCACCTAATAAGAGAGTTTTCTAATATATAACCAAAGGCTTCTTCTCAATTTATGCAAATCTTGAAGACATTCAGTGATGTTTGGCAGTTTTCAGGGTATCAACTTTTACTATTTTGTTAAATTTATACTTAAGTATTTTTATTCTTTTGATGCTATTCCTTTTAGGAAGAATTTTTATCTTTTGTCTCCTTTGTGTAAATGTTTTTGTCATTAAATGGCAGGACATCTTTAGGAATAACAACGTTTTCAAAAACTTTCTTTTTTTTCAAGTGAAACAACATTTTGATGTGCTTTTTGTTGCTGGCAGGTCTTTCTGGACCAAAGAAGCAAGCTTCTAGGGAAAAGTGCAGTTTGCATTACCAGACTCTGAGCTCTGCTAACGTCACTGAAGCCTGGCAACCTGGCACGGCCGCCACCACACCGGCCTGCAGCACGTGCTCTACGTCACTGGTGCCTCCATGCTGTGGCTAGAGCATGAGATGTGCCACAGAGACTCAGCATCTGGGTGTTTAGGTCTCTTAAGACTGTGTTTCTAATGCTCCCAGAGCATGATGGAGTTCTGCTAGAACAAAAAACCTGTACACGTTTTTGACTGCAAACTTGAGATTCTAAAGGTAAGAGATTGTCCATCACTTATGAGAAGAAAATTACAGTTACTGAAGAACACACTGCTTCTTGTCACAGAGGGCTGAGAATCTGTATTATCTTTTTCTACACCGAAGTTCTCTCTCTTTCTCATTTGGTATCACTGGAGATTAATGATTCCAGTTTATGAAAAAACTAAGGGTCCACAAGTAAGATCATTTGCCAAAGCTGAAAGAGCTAGTTTTTCGTCATTGCTGACAGCAGCAACTTTGTTTTATGACTCAGAATCCTCTTAAGAATCCTCCTATCTTATCTTAAATTTTTCCTCCTTAAACCCTGATACTTATAACTACCTCTGATACCAAGAGAATTTTAAATATTGAAGTGAACAAAGTTTTAAGACTGATTATAAGATAAATTATCTGCATTATTAATTTTTTTGGTTTTTGTGTGTGCCAAAGTGGTAACTATTATTCTGTGTTCTAATTTCAAAAGAAATATTTGCTACAGAAAAATCCAGATCTAAACACCAGACAAAATACACTGAACATCAGTCATGTAGCAGACTGCTAATACTTTAATGTATAGCTTTCAGAACCTTTTTTCAATTTCTCAAGTATGTTTTACTTTAATGAAAAGGGGAAGGAAGAGGTAAGGTACATGTAATAGTATAGACAGTCCATGTTCATCTAACAATATCCTAATAATACTGACTTAAGTTGCTTCTACATTTTCTTACTATACTACAACTAATATGGACATGTTTGATTATTTCCTTAGGAAAAATACCCAGAGGAAGAAGTGTTGGTGAAAGGGCAAACACACTTTTAGGCCTTTGTACCTACTGTGAAATTATGCTACATAAATATTATATCCTACCAGTAGTGTGTGAGTGAACACATACATCACACTAAACACACACTCACATACTCTCTTAACTTTGCCTTATCTACCTCTTTCATTTCCTGTAGTTTACCTTCCTGTCCTAATCCCTCATGCTCCACCCAAATTCTATTCATCTGCGGCCCAGCTCGAGACTCCTGTTCTGAAATCTTTGCAGCTAAAAAGAACAATCTTCTCCTAGACTCATAACACTATTAGTACAAACTGACATTTAGCATTTAACATTACTATAAACTGACATTTATCATCTCCTGTTATTCAGGTTGTCTGTATCTTTATTTCCCAACCTAGGTGGTGAACTCCCCGTGGAGGGGATGATGGCTCACACCTGTTGGTTTCGATAGTGCTGACCCACCCTAACTGCCCAGTATCCAGATGTGACCTGCCACTCAGTATGTGAGACACATGTGAGTGACTGCAGTGTCTCCTGATTCAAGTTCAGTCCATTTCCAATATCATTACATCTCTTTGACAGGGAATAAATGAGTGCAACTCTGATGTGTGAGGCTATATTGCTGCCTTGATCTGGAGATAATATTTTATTATACTTGGAAAACACTTACGTTACTGCTAATTTAAGATAGTATCTCTAAGCAATTTTTAAAATGTATATAATACATCAAAACATATCTCTGCCCATGAAAAAAAAAACATGCAGTTAAATGGTAGCAGCACACTTGGGAGACAAATAAAAGCTCCCTTATGACTGCCTTATTTCATACAAGACCTTCAGTGCGCACCAGAGATTCACATTACATAGTGTTTAAACGTTACTATGAAAATTTTGTAAATTATACAGAAAATCTATCGTGTACCTGTTGAATTGCCAGGGGTTGGGAATCCATAGTCTGACACATTTTTTTAAGATTTAAGTAATCTCACTAAAGGACAATTGGTCTAGACATCTGTTCTCCAAATAAATCCATGCTTTAGCTTAATCGAAGTTAAGAGAGTCAAGTGAAGTGTAGAAGTTACTGCCTCAACTGACCACAGCATATTTACATAAGCGTTAAGTAGAAACTTCAACACTATCATGAAGCATGCATGAATTTTAAGCAAGTCCTATGATATAATATAAAACACTCTCAACAGCGACCCTCTCAAGTGAGAAAGAGAGCCAAGCTTGCCTTCACTGCCGGCAGCATGTCCAGGGAGTCCAGGGTGAACAGCACAAGTGCTTGCATCAGCATCATAAATTGATTAAATTGCCATGTCAGGCTAAAGAGAAAAGTTGATATGAAAATGGCAAGAAGTGTCAGCCTCTGTGAAAAGAAAACCTTTGTATAATTTACATGTCCCTGGTAATAAAAAGCCTTGCAGACAAGTTTTCTCAAGAGCATCCAATATCTCTATAAACCAAATAGGAAAACCATAAACTGTTGCTCTGAAAACCCTTGCATTTGTTATTTAAGCTCTAAATGTACTAAAGTGACACTTTGCATATAAATATTCACATACGGTATGTGTATTCGACACTATTACGGAGGCGATAATGCACCAAATCGCATCTCCAGAGCAATGGCTTAAAAATTCTGACAGTTTTGCAGAAATTGTGTGTGGGTTTGCCGCAACTATTTAAGGGCAGATTATGTAGAGTACATTTTTAACATCAAATACGAAAACATTTTCTTCACAAAGTAGGAGAAAGCTCAGAAAAAGAAAACTTAATTTAACTGAAGTTTGAAAAATGGATCGTGGAATAAGAATCACTCACATACACTGGGGCAGCAGATACATCACATTTTCTTAGATGAAACTGGAGAATTAAAAAAATATATAAAAGTATAATAAAAACTTACCTCTGAGAGAGGCTGCAATTTTGGCCTCAGGAAATAGGTAATTGCTGCTATCTGAATTGCAAAGAATGGCAGCGCCCAATTCTCCCTCAGTGGGATGGTAAACTCGACTCTGGTCGTATCTATTCTGCATAGAAGAAAGCACAAATGGCCCAAGTGACAACCATGACGATATTCCCTCACAGGCAGCCTAGATGGGGAAGGCATTACAGCAAGTGCATTTGGGTTCCAACAACAGCTTGTGCTTCATCGTCGTCATTGCCGTAACATAAAACATCCCAGGACATGAAGCAGCCTGTCCACAGGTGTGTGGCTGGTGAAGTGGCAGAAGCGGAGGTGAAGCCAGGCTGGAGGTGAGCCCAGACCTCTTGAGCACGCTCATGCGAGCCAGGTTCGTACTCCTATTTCTCTGACTCCACCGGCGCTGACTGGCAAGGCTGTGCATTTTCTCGCCCTGCATTTCTTCAGTGACTTAGACCTGAGTCTTACACTTATCACTGGCCATAACATTTAGAGATTTCTCCCTCTAGGGGGTAAACCCCCAGAGGACAAGTATCAGCGTGTTCTTACCTTTCTACCGCCAGATGCAAAGCACATACTAGGCACTCAGTAAATGTCTTTTATTCCTCTTCAAAATGAACAATAAATTTGACTTTCATCTACTCTTAGCAAAAATAATATTAACAAGTTAAGTAACGTAAATGATCTCACAACCAGTGTTCGAACTCCGACCAAGACTTTTGCCTAAATTTTTAACACGTTTACAATGGGGCTGTATTCAGATGGTTCTATTATTTGTATTTTTCCTCCACCAGATGGGGCTGATTCATATCAAGTGAATAGTATTAATGAAGTTCACCTGTGTATGCATGTACAACTAGTGGTACATGCTGGCGTGAATGTGTTAAAACTGCAACTTCCTTAGTTCAAAGATAATGTTAATGGTACCTACATGACAGGGTTGTTCTAAGGCTATCTAAAAAGTATTTTGTAAAATGGTTGACAAATTATAAACATTCAATAAGATTGTGAAAAAAGTAGTTATCTTAGGACTACAAAATGAAACCATTATAATGCGTGTTCAAATTTCAAGTGAATAACTGTGTTGTTACTACAGGTCAGGCAGCAACTCAATATATATCTTGAATGTTTTTTTAATCTTGAATATATTTTTAAAGATGCTATTTCACCAACAAAACCCTCAGTAATTGTGGTGTGTGGGGTGGTGGTGTGAACCTGCATGCGATGACCCCTCCTAACATACACCGCAGCTGCCTCCACCAAAAAAAAAAAAAAAAAAATCCCAAAAAGCTATTTCACAAGTCTCCAGTATTCAGAAATGAAGACCATGCATTGAATATTGTTAAGAATGTCCTTGAATCTGTATAGTGCTTTATGCTTTGCTAGTTATGAGCTGAACACACCCCTATCAAGGATGACAATAAAGATACAATGAAGCCATCACTAAGAGATGAGATATGTGGCTGGAGGAATATTGATTGCCCAGAAATGGGTTCTAGACTTGGGATTATCACAGATGATTCTCCTGACTCCTGACTCAATATTCTGTTCCTCAGGTAGGAACTATACACAAGTAAGACCTACTTTACTAAATAAGACAGATGCCACCAGGTAAACCAGAGAGAAAATGACTCCCATACAAACACGTGTGGCAAAACAGCTTCCTCTGAACTCGAATGAAGCAACATCATTTGGATTCTCTCTGAGAGAGGGAGACAGGCACACTGATCCCAACTTACCTGTTTGTGACGTACCAGAAAGCTGCCAACAGTCCTGAGAGCCACGTGCCACTCAGGAGCCAGCTGGTGATGTACAGAGCTGTGACGTAGATTGCTTGGAGTCCAAATAACGTGTAAATATAAAAATAAACTGGCTCTAAGTATTTCTGTAAGAAGGAACCATCAAAAAGATCTGTTAGACAAGCCCTAATCCTTCTTATTGACATTTAAAAAATGTGACAGTGGAAACTTAAAATTCACTCCTTCCTGCTTCAATGCCTTCTTCTCATGGCCAAGAGAGAAGGGTGTCCATGAGGACTCTGCTTACTCTATACAAGTGCAGCTCAGTACTCAACTTTGTCCAGTTTTCCACATGAGAAGTGGTGATGGTGACTTGCTAATTTTCCAATTACAAAAAAACAAACACAACAACCCAAAGATAAAGCAAATCAATGGCCTGCTCCAAATGAAATATTTATCACTTTCTGGACTGCCCACACATGTAAGCCAGGAAGTAGTTATATTTTTAAAATAGCTTACAAAATATAAACAGAAAGCAAAGTTCACAGTATATATGGGGAATTTTAGGATATTACTGTGTTTATACCAAGTCACTAGAGGATCACAATAATACATGTGGAATTTTCAATTTAAAATGGAAGATTCTGGGTTTTCATTTGATAGTCACAATTCAGTGTCAGAATACAACATACCTCTATAGGGAGAATTCTATATAAAATACTGAGAAAAACCTCTTGGTAAATATTCATTCGTTGAAGGAGGTTAATTGTTTTCATAGATTCCGTTTTGTTATCATATATCAAGCCATGGAAACCTAAGATTGATATGTGAAAAATCAGGAAAAATTCATTACAACTGTTTATTCATCCAAGAATATTCATAGATTAAAAAAAAAAAAGTGCCAAAGACTGTACTAGGCGTTGGTGTGTAAGAGTAAACAGAAAATATAATTCTATCTTCAAAGAGCTTACCATGGATTAGACAGGCACTATTCAAATGTTTACAGAAATACAGGTGAGAGCAATGAAAGATAATACATATGGTTTTTCTAGAAAATTGGGCAAGAGGATTTTACATCCCTCTGTGCTGCCCTTCTGCCATGGGACAGGAAGATACTTGAGCCTTCACCTGCCCCAGAAGTGTTTGGCTGTTTGACTTGCTCTGACCGAAGGCCCCTGAGTGGATTGGCCACGTCTCCTCTCCGAACAGAGGCTTTGAGACAATTCATGTTTCCATAGCAGTTTTGCTCACCATAACAACCTGCTTCAAAGAGCTGCTAGAGAAGGAGAGCAAGGCACAAATCTGTTATAGAACCACTAATGGAGTCATTTGCTACTGTGACCGAACTCCATTAACAGGAGACACCAAGAGTTTACAGACCATATCCTGCACATGGTCCTCACACATAAGAGAAGATGCTCAACCTTGTTCCCACAAGAAGCACACGTTCTGACTCTACTGAGATACAGCTCCCATGAAGTCAAGCTCAACAATGTGCCCTGTGAATGAGGCTGTGAGGAGGGAGGGTCTCTCATAGACTGCAGCTGGGAATGCAAGATGGTGTGAATCCTACGGAAGAACACTTGGCCATACCTCCAACATAATTACACCTGCATTTACCCTTCGGTTTGGGTCTTGATCTTAGGAACAGATTCCAAAGACAGGCTGACAGAAAGACAGGACGATGGGCCTGAGATTATTCATGTAGTATCATCTGCAACAGCAAAAGGTAAAAGCTTGCTTTTTGGAGGTATTTTGGAGACTGATCTGCACAACCCCAGAGTGCTGGTATTTGGACAGGGTCTAGAAGGAGGTAATACAATTGAGTGAGGTAATAAGGGTGAGGCCTTAACCTGATAAGGATGGTGTCTGCATAAGAAGAGGGATGGGCAAGAGAACTCTCCACACATACCCAAAGGAAAGGCCATGTGAGAACACATAGAAAGGTGGACATCTACAAGCTGAGAAGAGGGGCTTCACCAGAAACCAACCCTCATCTTGGACTTCTGCCTCTAGAACTGAGAGGAAAATAAGTTTGTGCTGTGGAAGTCATCCAGTCCTTGGTGTGCTAGGATGACAGCCCTACTAGATGAGTATAGGGGTACGAAGGAGTGAATGTTTGTGTTGCCCTGCTCCCTAATTCATATTTTTTTGAACTTTATATTGCCAACCAGGCAATGTGATGATGGTTGATGCGCCTTTGGGAAATGATTAGGGTTAGATGCGATCACAAGAATGGGGCCTCCATGGTGGGACTAGTGTCCTTACGGAGAGAGATACCAGAGAGCTTTCTGTCTGTCTTCAATGTGAGAAGGATACAAAGAGAAGGTGGAGCTCTCAAACTGAGAGAGAGACCAGGCTCCCAGCCTCCAGAATGGGAGGAAAATTTGTTTTACAAATTTTGTCTATAGTATTTTGTTCTCTTAGCCCAAGCAGACTGAGGAAAGAGGGCTACTGGAATGAACTAAGTCTATCCACACAAAGGCACAATATGTGATTGCAAAATAAGGAATAAAAATGTCTTTATAATATCCTACTAATGTAATCAAGACTCCTGTTAAGTAAAAAAAGCAAATCAGGTAACAGCATACACAGCTGTTTGGTGACAAAGGAGGGTTTGTGAACATATAAAGTACTTCTATTAAAAAGGAGACAGGATGGAAGAGACACAGATGGAAGCAGAATGCTCCCTATTTTACAGTTTTGACTGGAATTGTGTCAATTTTTATTTTAAGAATAACAAATAATTAAAACTTTAATATACCATACAATAAAAATTGATACAATCACTGAAAACTAGAAGATAGACAAGTAAGCAAATAAATGATTAAGTTGGTGGTCACTCTTTCCAGTGCTTGAACGCAGAAGAATATGACTGTACATCCCCCTAAAGATAAAAAGAATGATAGAGAGCTTGAACTGTTTCAGGTAATCATGCTGTTACTAGCAATGTTATTATTGTTATTTTGAAAGTTTCCTATATAATAGAACAAAACAAGTAAGCAATACCATTCATGTCATAAGACGCCAAAATTTTCAACTTAAGAAAGGCTACAAATATGGGGGGGAAATAGCTATATTCATATTTCTCTTAGGGGAAAAAAATCTACATTTCCCAGGTATGCTCAGTGGAAAGGCTTGGAAACCAAGGTTCCTAGCACCTGGACTGTGGTCTCTAGATAGTCGATAAAAAGAACAAGCAATTCTCAGAGGAATGGTGATTCTAGGTCAGGTGTAAGAGATACTCAGAACGGTCTTGCAATGTCCTGCCAAACAGCAGGGAGGTTTCCAAAGACCACTGAAATCAGGTCACAAAGACAGTGACCGACTGAAGACATCCTGCTGGCTGAAGACTGCAGGACTTGGAAGCAGGGGATTAAGCAAGAGAGTGCAAGAAACAAAACATGTTGAAATTCCTAGCGTTCATGTGTTTAAAGAGAAAATTTTAGGGGCTGCTAGAGAGGCAGCTTATTCTAAAAATGATAAAGGGAAAGGAGCAGTATTTATCTTTCTCTCCTTTAGGAAGTTTTGTGTGAAGAAATGGCTAGTGGGCTCTGCCCACACTCTCCGTGACCATGCCACAATGGCGTGGTTGCTGCATCCCACATACACTGGCTCCACTCACCTCTCGAGGTCGGGTAGGGTGGAGCTGGGGTCAGCCCGGGGAGGGTGGAGCTGGGGTCAGCCCGGGGAGCTACTGGGCGGGCCGGTGCACAGGCCCCACCGCACATTTGAGCCCTGTAAAGAAGCAGGGCACGCTGTGCGGTCCACCACAGACCCCTCTGGATTTGCCTCCACTCATGAGAGCCCTAGCCAGGAATAAGTATCTTAAGACAATTATTCATCTACAGAAACCAAATGGGTGAGGTACTGGAGAAAAGACCCCAAAATTGTGCCACCCGGGCAGGACTCAAGGGAAACAGGGCGAGCACCACCCAGTACAAGAATTGTGAGAACAAATAAAATACAACGCCTACAACGTCACTGAGGAGCTGCAAACAGAAACTGGCACAGAGACGCTGTCAATAAGGGCACTGCACACCCTCTTTGTTCAGAGGAAAGAGACTTGCAGAAAGCCAGGCACGTGGCTCGTGCCTGTAAGCTTCAGCCTACGAAGCGGCTGGGGCTAGGGATCCCAGTCTGAGTCCTGCTCGGGGCAATACAGCGAGACCTAGTCCCAAAAAAATAGCTGGACGTGGTGGTGCGCGCCTGTAATCCCAGCTACTTGGGAAGCTGAGGCTGGGGACTGCTTGAGTCTGTGGTACCACGGGCAACGGGAGCCTGCAGTTCTATGGGCAAAAATAGCAAGACCTAGTCTTAAAAAAAAAAAAAGAAAAAAAAAAAAAAAGGCTTGCCGAATGGCAGTGGCCCCACAGCAAAGCCCCAACAGAGGAGACCTACCATCAGCTGATGGTGGTCCCTTTGAGGATCTGCTCTTCTAAAACATATGGCTGGGAGTCAAGCCCCCAAAGCCAAGGAACCCAAGCATGACTGAAGGAGCAGTAAAATGAGAAAAAGAAACAAACAAACAAAAAAATGATACAGGCCAAGGGTGTTCGTCGGCCTACAATGCAAAAGCAGTACAGGAAAGATAAAGAGCAGCTCTACCAAGTCCCGGGAAATCTCACCCTCACCAAGGATGAGGAAATGGATCCAGAAAAAAGAAAAAATAAAAAGACTAATGGGCTAAACATGGACAAACAACAAAAAGAAAGGAGGCAAAGTGACCAGGGGGATGTGGTGTGGTATTCCCATGGGGATCAGCTTATACAGTCATGCATTGTAAAAAATCCAAAAATAAAATTAAAAAAATAAAAAAAGAAATGGCTAGTGTGAAGTTTCTTTAGAGATGATTTAGAGATGAATCTTATCTAATCATGGCAATATCAGAATGTCACCACATTCCAGTTCCTGTGAAATTAGCAAAGTAAGGGACAGATCATCAAGTCTCTATAACATTAGGGGAAATGCTAATTAATTGAGAATTTAATATGGGAAGAGTCAGTCTCAATCGCAAAAATAGGGACAGCCACATGTTATGTGCCCTTGGTGTGGAAGCGCACACTGCCATTTAGGAACTGCACGTTCATGCCAGAAAATAGACTCCAAATCTGAGCAGCCTCTGAACCTAGCCACCAATTAACAGGAGTGCAGACAACAAGCACTGAATAACACCACAGGGCTCTAGCGAAATCCATGAAATGGAAAACTATTAGACAAATGAATCTGTATTAGCAACAAAAAATTACCAGAAGGAAAGATGGAAACAATCTACAGATTAAAAGAAACACTTGAAAGAGATAGAGGCATAGAAAGTGACTGCCATGGATGAACTGAATTTAGATCTCAAGAACTGTATTAATCAGGAAGAGGCGAAGAACACTCTGATTACTAAGTCATTTCTTAACTGTGTTAAGATACAATGATAATGCCTTCAGGTTTTTAAAGAGGTGTTGCTATCCTTTAGTGAAACATACTGATAAATGTACAGATATATGTACATACTGATATATGTACAGATGAAGCAAAGTGACTTGAAGTCACTCCAAAATAAGCCAAGTTGAGGAAGGGAAGGCAGGTAGAGAGGAAACATGGGTTGTAATGGGCTGGTAACTGTTTTAGCTGGATGGCAGAGAGAGACATTAGGTGTATCCATATATATCCATTAGAGGATTCTCTCTCTACCTTGTCATATGCTTGGGGTCTCCTAAAAGAATTATCTTAACAAATGACTTGAATGAATTGAAATAGATCAACCTTGAGTTCATAGCCATGCTTAAAAAAGTACCATTAGTCACCTTCAGAGCACAGTTTCTCAACTTCAACACTACTGTATTTTGACATTTGGGCCCTGAGAATTCTTTATTGTGGGGACTGTTCTGCATGTTATGGATGTAGAGTGGCATCCCTGTTCTCTACCCACTCAATTCCAGCAGCCCCCACTCCAGCTCCCACAGGTGACCACCAAAAAATGTTTCTAGACATTCCTGATGTCCCCCAGGGCACAGATGCAGGGCACAGTAGCTCAGTCAAGAGCTACTACATCAGAAGATGCTAGAGAAATAGAGAAGCAATTCACAAATTTGAGAACTGGTAAGTACAGCTGATTGTTCCTATTCACAGTAGTTATGGTCTACAAAATAGTCTACACGGAAGTTGAATTATTAATACTGAATGAGTAGGAAGACATAGGGTTGGGTTCCTCTGAGCCTCTGGTCCTGCATTTTCATCAACCAGTCAGCACCTAACCTTGATTTATGTGTGTTTCTGCTTAAAGATACCTTTTAAAAGTATATCCTGCAGATTCATTAACATTTTGCTCACGATCAACAGAACTGTAATTCATACTGGAACGAATTATCTAATTTGTCTTAGATCATTTAGCAGATACACATATTTTCTCTGTGCTGCTGACATCACCCCCTTTTTGCACTTAGGAATACCAGACAGCATTTAAGTACTATGCTTGAGGGCTGTTTTAAGCTGTAAAATCAACAAAAAGCACAAAAGTGCGAAAACATGGCACAAAATAGACTGTGAAAAGGACATTGTCGTATGAAAGCTGAAACAAGAAGGCAGTGAATCACTGCTTTGTTTGACCTCAGCTGGGAACACACTTTCTGGGCAACAAATTATTCGCCAGTCAGCACATGCCCTGATCAACCACAAAAGTGCCATGAACATTGGTTCTGGTGTTACAAGTAAGTCATCGAGCAGATAAATTTGCATGAAAAACAGGCCTAACTGACATATAGAGGGAAAGAACTAACACTAAATCTGTCCTTCTTATGTAATCTGTACTTCTAGGCTCATCAAATAGTTAGTTGATTAAAAATAAAGGTTTCTCATAACAGAGTTTTAGCATACATAGGAGGAATGATGACATGTCACTTTTACAACTCAATTTAAATAACGGATTTAGGCAATCATCACCAAGTGGCTGTTAAAACCACTGAACAAAAGGTTGAGGTGATTAACATTACAGGTGACTGACAGGAACCAACTGACTGATTTTTACAGCACAAAAGAAAGATTACCAAAATTTCATGTATCCTATGTGATAAAATTAGACATACAAAGCATCACCTATGAAGAACCTTTACCAAAAACACATCTGAATCCAAGCAAATCTAGAAAAGGATAACTGTCTGCTGTGTACCCATTTTAGCATACTGCATCTATAGGTAGAAGAGATTCTTTTGGGGGCTTCCATTAGATGGAGTAAATGTAAAGGAAAAATGTGGGGAAATGGTAAATGCAAAATAAAGGAATGAACAGGGAACACTGGGTCCAACGGGCCAACTGTCAGTTTTATTTGTATGCCCAAAGTCTTCTGTTTTTATCTAATAATCCTTTCACTTGCAAAGCCCTCTTCCAAAGTGATCAGGAGAAAAATCAGCAGCGAATCAAGAAATGACAAACAGATTTATTTTGGGATAGAGTAGAGCTGAGGGGAGAGAGAAGAGTTATATAAAGTTTTATATAACGTCTTTCAGAGGAAATATTTCATGGATTGATTAGATATTAACAAGGAAGATCTACAGGAGTTTAAAGGAAAACTACACATATTCTATAAAGCATTGACAATGCTTTAGTGCAAAAGTATGTCTTAAATGAAAACTAAAAAAAAAAAAAAGATTCCCCCCTTCCACTCTCTTCCTCCCCCTGAAAAAACACTTAATTGTAATTACCTTGTATGAGAGTTGGAGCCTGAAGCATTTGCTTGTAGTAAGAGTAATACAGTCCACATTCTGTTCTGAATGAGATTTCTCGCTCCACTTCCTGAAATGAAGTTAAGTCTACTGGGTTTACATGACCTACTTTGTGGTTTAAATATATACTGCAGAAATTGGCTAAGAAGTCAACTCAAATCTAAGAGAACCCTGAAATACAGTTTCAAGAAATCTCAGCAAATAAGAATAAAAGGAGGATAGCTACTGATTGGTATACAGAAAGGTTTATTACTAGTTTCTACTCTTGTTGATATTTACAAATTTCCCATTATAAACCATTTTTAACAATGGTAACAACTAGTTCCATTGATCTTGATGTTCCAGAGTTTAATTTTACACAAATTAAAACTAATCTATGCTCATGAAGGAAAATGGATACAGGAATATTAAACCGTTTTTTCATATATGTTCAGTCTTAGAAGAACTGGAATTTTAAGGTAGTGGCTATTAGTTTGGTCAAAAGAAGTTTTTATGAAATTCAAATTTTATATCATTAACATAAAATATGGAGGCAACTGTAATGAGGATGGGAAGATTTTCTGGAATAATTCTTTTAACACTCTTATATTTTCCTTTAAAGGTATATATGAAAGTTTCAAGGAACAAAAATAGATATGTCATTAAATTCTTTTACTTAAGTGGTCAAAAACAAGCCCTCGAATCTTCAATAGACTGTCTAAATTCTTTTCTTTTTATTAATAGTTTTATTGGGGAAAGATGATAAACAACAAATATCTTTCTAGTAGATAATTTAAGCACATCTTTGTTTTTCTACTTCTCACCATTTTTCAAATAGCAATAAACATTTCATTAAAAGAACCACTCATGCTATTTATCTTCAGACCTGGAAATTATTTAATGTACTTCTTCACCCCTTTAAGCATTTCTTTAAATATTTCTCCTATCCTTTAAAAAAAAGTGTCATGTCAACTCATTAATAAACAAAGCATTGAAGAAAATATTCAATTGCCTAAGAGTGTAAATATTCAAAAGTGACCTTGAAAAATGACTGTTTTATTACTGTTGACTCAATATTAAACAGAAGAGGTGGGATAGGGGTGCAATCTGTCTCACATAGTGAACTTTCCTCCACCAAAGACAAATTGGTAAAATCAGACATGAGAAAAAAGTCCAATCTTGTTCTAAAGCACACTTGCTTTATAAAAAAGAATATAAAATGATGTAGGTCTTTTAGCTCTTACATTTGTTAGGCAGTGTTGTAGCTTTCATAGCAGTAGAGACAATTTAGTTTAGCAGCTGTCTTCATTCATTCATTTTTAATCTTGGAGGAAAAAATGCTTTCTTGGTAGCATTTGTTTCTAGAATGCTCAAACTTCTACTTGGCCAATGAAACTATAAAAGGTGTGAGTAGATGCTAACTGAGAAAAATATTAGCTTCTGTCATACAATTAAGAAAATAAAAGCATTGAGCTGGATTATATTCCCTTTCTTCTCTCCAGCTGCCTTAGTGTTCAAAGTTTAGCTGTCTTCAACAGAGTATTCTGTTGTCAAACCTGCACCCCAAATTAAAATGGAGAGCCAAACTAGTCTTTCACATATAGGAGGTTGAGATCTGACAAAGAATAAAAGATCGACTTCATAAAGAGGAGGGAAAAGAAAGAAAACATTACTCTAAGCACTAAAAATAGAAAAATTTTGCACCCCGCCCCTCTATTTAATATACCCAGAATGTGTAAAGAACAGAGGGGGACCTAATTAGTAAAAATGCATTCAAACATGATTAATTGGTAATCTTGGCACCAGCTGTATGGAACCAAATGCTATACTTTATTAGACAGATACTTGCAAGTTTTACATCTGCTTCATGCTAAGAGAACATCTGCTTTACTCATTCAAACACTTTTCCAGTTTTACAGCAATTTATACTTTGCCTGGTGGATCATGCCAATAAAAATGTACATCAATAGAAGTTACCCTCTAAAGAATGCAAAGCGAATATATATTTCATATTTTAATTTACAAAAGTTCCACAGGGAAAGCAGGGAGAGAATGAAAGCATCTCTGAAGTTAATGACAGAAAGAAGTGGAAAGACAAAAGAATTGGATCTTTAAGGAACAGCACAGCTAAAAGCCTTTATGTAATAATTTAGCAGAAGTAGTAAGAGGAAAATGCATAAAAAAATAACTGCTCACAATTAATGATCTGTATCCCATGGCAACACATAAGAGATAGCAAGTCCTGTAGACACAATGACACCAAATTTGCAAAGGAAACATCATCTGTTTTTTTAAAAAAAATCTCATGTAAATAACTTTTATTTATACAAATTGCCCCCCAAATAATTAGGCTGCTGGTAGTGGGGAAGTCAATGAAAAACTAACTTTATAATCTGTTTCAGAATTAGATTAACAAATCATTTCACCAAGAAACAGTAGCTCATGATAAGACAGCTGTTCTTAAAGTTCTGTATTGGGAATCATGCCCTCAGCAAGCATATTTATGGCATAGACATGGTTTATTGTCTGGTTAAATTCATGTCCATCTGTTAGAACGTAATGATTCCTGCCCCAGAGTTGATTAAAGCCATGACACGTGATCGCTGCCAAGCGTGGCTGTGAGCAGCTCAGGCTGAGCTTCAGAGACAGTACCTGCACCAGGCTTGTGCTGCAGCAAATGTTAGTCTTGGTGCTGCTGTCGTCACGATGCAGTGGGATTGGAAAGACTCCTGCTTTGCAAGAGTATTCAAAGGAGAAGACATGCACATTTTGCAATATGAAAAAATGAAGAGAGGAGCTGGAAAAGGCTGGCCCAAGGAAAAGAGACTTAAAAAAGTGTGACTTGAGTGGTTTTTGCTGACTCAAAATTACATTTTCTAAACATGGAACATCTATCTATGTGCTGGGGAAACCAAAAGGTGGAAGAATTTAATTCTTGATCCCAAAGCATTTATGTTTCAGTGAGAAAGAATGACGCGCTTTTCAAAAAGGAGAATGAATAGTCAAGAAAAGGTCTCATTTAATTGGGAAGACAAGCTTCTTGCTAGGTCTAGTAAACTAGGCTTCCCAGCAGACTTCAGGGTTGTAATTGGACTCTTTTTTCCTCCAATCTATCGTCTTTGTTCATTTGTTCACTCATTCATTCATTCAACAAATACATTTTTTTTTTCATTCCTTGGGGGAGGACTCTCCATTCAACAAATACCAGTAGGTCAGCAACAAGAGAGAAGTGTTCTTTTACTAGGAGATTCAGCAGTAAATAAAGTGACAAAAAACTGTTTTCAAAGACTCTAGAGCAGATGGAGAACAAATAAATAAATATAAGAAGTGAAACAGAGAAGGGGACAGGGAGAGAGGGAGATGGGAAGTCAGCTGGGAAAGTCTCCCCAGTAGTGTGGCAGGTGAAGAAAGGCCTGGTGGTGCGGGGTCTTGTGGATGTCTGAGGTGGGGGAAGTCTGTGGGTGATACTACCCACTCACAAGCACCCTGAAGAACAGTGAGGAAGACATGATGATCTGAGTGGCTGAACAGGAAGGACAGCTAATAGGGTCAGAGGGGCCGTAGGGGCAGAAGTGGTCAGAGGTGGGTGGCACAGGATTCCTGGACCTGGTAGGCGACAGCCCTGGGCTTGTCCCTGGAGTCAGAAGTGTGGGCCAGGAGGCAGGGGAGGCCGGGGTTTGGTTTCAGACATGTAAGCTTGACTATGAAGGGTTCTGAGCAGAGATATATGCTGCTTGACATATAAAAGAATCACATTGACTGCAGTGCTCACGAGAGTCTCAGGGGACAAAGGCAATCAGGAAAATGTGTCAGGAGGCCGCTGTAATAATCCAGGTAGGATGAAGCCCGAAGCTGAGAGAGGAGAGGTGATCTGGTCCTAGTTAGTTTCAGAGTAAAACCAATAGGGCTTCCTGGAGGACTAAATGTGGAGGCTGAGAGAAACAGTCTTCAGGGCTTTTGTCTAGAGTACTAAAGGATGAATCGCAATGAGCAGATGGAGGTTCATGGAGAAATACCTGCAGACAAGGAAGGTCAGGTGTCTGGCTTTGGACTTGTTAAGTCTGAAGTGGCCACTGCGTGTATAAGCTTTCAGATGGTCAGCTAGGTGGCTGGAGCTCAGGGGACAGGGCTGAGCAGGGGATAGACATTTGGGAGCCATCTGGACAGAGATGGTATTTAAAGCGAAAGACGAGATTGTTTTAGAAATGAGGGTGGCATAAAATCACAGGTGCCACGCTCTTAGGGATTCTCTGCCCATAAGAGTTCAAGTGGAGGCAGCTATAAAGGAGTAAAAGGATCAGCTGGAAAGGCAGGAGTGAATACAAGAGAATGTGGTCCCGGAGTCACAATAAAATGCTATCAGACCAAGCTGAGTGAGAAATGACTGCTAAAGCTAACAATTTGGAGGTCACTGCTGACTTTAACTGGAAATTTTTAAGAACCATGCTCTTTCTAAGTGCCATGTGTGAGGCCTGATGGGAATGGGTTTGAGAGGGCAAGAATGGGAAGAGATGAACACAGACTGTACAGGTTCACCAATTTTGGGGGGACTATAGTATTAAGGTTAGCAGGAAAATGGCATATTTGCTAAAAGAGAAAGTGGACTCAGAATAGAGTCCTTGCTGGAGAAGACAAACAGGGCTAGCAAGTGAGAGAAAGATTTGACAAATTTTAAAATGAAATATTTAGGTTCCTATATACATGGCTTTGTATCCTGTTACTTTCTGAATTTTCTTATTGCTCGTAATTAGTCAGATTATCCTCCTGGGGTTTCCAGGTATACAATCATATCAACTGCAAATTATCTTGCTTTCCAATTTGTATAGCTTTTATTTCTTTTCATATTTATATTGTTGGTCTCTCCCCAGCAATGCTAGGTAGTAGTAGAAATAACTGATAGCCTTGGCTCAGAGATGGGCTTCTGGTGCTGTGGTGCCTCTAGCCACAAGAGCTTACTTATATTTAATTAAAATTAAAAATTCAGTTCCGTAGTTCCCGAGCATTTGGCTAAGGGCTGTCATATCAGCACAGCACAGATAAAGAATATCTCAACTGTCACAGAAAGTCCTGTTGGAAAGCATTGTTCTAGTGCTTCCCTACTGGATAAGCATTCAGTCCATGCTACATTTAGAAAAAGGTGAGGCGTGTACTCCTGGAAGTTTTGTGGAGACAGAACTCACATGATTCAGAGCCGCACACTGAAGGTATGCGTGTCCTTGGCTTTTTCTGTGCTGTGTTATGGGCGCTCTCAATGTGGCCCGCCCCTTTTGTGAGAAGCCATCAGAGGATGAAGACACTCAAGGTTGTGAACTCAGCATGGGAAGCCCCAGTTCTGATCCGGCTGGCTGGGGTCTGCAATCCCAGCGCTGGCACCTGTTAATGGAGTGGCCTCAGGCAAGTCACTTAACTCTCTGAACTTCATTTTCTCTTCTATAAAACAGAGACTCAACCAGGATGAATGCTCGGGTTTAAGACAATGATCTACGTGTGCGATGCATGTGCACATATTTCCCTAGGAGCAATCATTCCCTATTCTCTAATTCAGTTCTTGGTGACGTTGTGAAGCAGAACTGCTGAGAAGAGGTAAACTGAGATGTTTGATCCCGGTCTTTAGTCTTGGTGGGAGTTCTACGCCTCAATTATAAAATGAGGATGTTATCTTCCCATCCATGTTCTAGAAGACTCAGACACGACTGCAATATTTTGGTTCTTGAAGGATTTGGTAAAATTCCTCTGTAAGATCAGTGGGGTCTGGAGTTTTGAGGGGTGAGGAACTGGGTAGCTCTTTATCGTCTTCTCTATCACATCACGTCTATAGAAAATTCTGTATACATTCTGGGGGCAGTTTTGGTCATTTTTATTCTTTTAGGAAATCATCCTTTTCCGCCAAGACCTTTAATTTAATTTGCATAGAATCAAACAAAACAGTCCTGTGTGACTCTGCAATTTCATGGTCTCTGGAGTTATTTCTGTTATCATATCATACACAACTCTGTAATTATTTTTGTCATTTCTTATCTTGGATATTTGCAACTATTTTTTTCTTTCTATGTCTGTAGTCATCTTTAGCTTGATATTTCTATCTGTGTATGAGGTTAACTAATGGTTTATCTTAGTTTTCATCCATCTAATAACCATTCATTTATGAATGGCTGTCCTGATTGCTAGTTGATCAACTTCTCCTTTTCTCTCTCCTTCTGTGGCTAGATTTTACTTTTCAACTTCATACATGGAATAATTCCTTGGTGATTATTGTTACTTTATCACAAAGTATTTAAAATCACAGATTTCTTCCTGAGTACTGTTGTGCTATATCTCATCACCCTAAACTATAGCTTTTATTCCTTTCTCCATTTCACTAATAATTTCTATAAATTCAGTTTTAATTTCCTCTGTGACCAAAAGTTACTTAAGAAATATTCAAACATTTCCATGTAGTACTCTTGTTTGTCACTTTAGAAATCTCCTATTTTTAGGTAAGAGAACGACTTAACAAAAGAGGAGACTGTGAGTGTATGACTGTTATCCCAAAGTGATAAACAAGCTAAAAGATGCCACATTATGACTACACAGTATTGGGTGTAACATTTCTATATTTTCAGATCTGAGATCTTCCTTATGGCTCAACATATCAATGTTTTAGTGAACGAGCTATGGTATCTGAGAAGACTGTATAGTCTGTCTCGAGATATTTATAGATTAGGTCTGTCGTATTTATTATTTTCTCTAGGTCTCTATCACTTATTTTTCCACTTACACTTCTATGAACTAAGAATTAAAAATCTTCAGCACTAATGTTTTTATTCTTCTTGCATTTCCTGTGGCTTTTGCTTCATGAACATTAATGCTGTTATTGATGAACAGGCAATCACAATTGTGGTGGTTGTCCTACCTCTCCTTGAAGAAAGTATCGACCTTTGTGTATCTCTGCTCTGAATTCATCTTCCACACTGGTAAATGCTTTATTACGTTAGTTTTTGATGTGATATTTCTCCACAATCACCAGGCATCTACTGCAAAATTTTTCTGATGGCTGTTCTTAATTTATTCTTTGCTCTTATTCTTCCTTCCCTTCTTTGCTTGTATCACTGTTACAGATCCTGTGCTGGTTCCTTGTTACTTTTTAGTCATTTCTGAATGTGGGAAGTTCTTACCAATTGCTTGTAGGAAGGTCATGTTGGGGAGAGGCCAATACTTTTCCTTTAGAACACAGGGTGGTTTAGAAGAGTAAGCTCTAGTTTTTTCCTCATTTTAGTCAACAGAGATCAGCAGCTATAGGGCTGTTCAAAATGCAAGTTTTCTCTATCCCCATCTTCTTAAATCCCACTGTTACAAACTCTCTTCTCTGTGATGATTCCTTTCAATCTGCCTTGCGTGCTTCTCTTTCATATCAAGGTGTACCCTAGAAAGCTTCTACCATTAACCCTCACACCCAGCACTGGCTCTACACGGGGACTCAGGACATCCCAGTGACTGTGGAGAATGAGGCCTCAGCAGCTCCATGTGAAATCTGCAGCCCTGTGAGCTCTCTGCATCTTCAGGCTCCTTTGCACTTCACTGGGTTTGGCAGCCCTTCCTCCTACATGGCAATTCCAGATTACAGGTTGTTCTTAGTTTCATCCAAGTGAGTGCAGGTTTCTCCCTGCTATGCAAAGATAGAGTGTTCCTATTTGCTATGATTTGCTTGGTTATTTCTTGGGTAGGGTGTATTCATTTATATGGAAAAATTTCAAGCATTTCCAGACTCAAAAATAACCTACCAAAGAGAAATGCTCTACTTTTGGACAGTAAGGAAAAACCTGTACTTCTCAAGTTCCTTTACTGCTCTGGGATAATTTTTTTTTTAAAGGAACTAATATGCTTACAAAGCTACTTTAAAATGAGAAGTCAAGTAAGCAGTTTCAGTTTAGTTATACAAATAGAAATAATCTTAGACCTAAACTGGGGAACATGGAAATACTGAAGTAACTAACTATAACTTCAAAAATATGAAATCATAAATCATAATTATTATAATTTTGAAAGTTCATGAAGATAGAACTATATATGGAAAAACAGTAAAACAGACATAGCAGGTTATAAAATTATACTAGTGTCATAAATAAGTAAAATATATAGGGGAAGGAAGAAGGAAGGGATAAAACACCTTTTAGTTATGAGTAATAAATACTGAGAAATGATCTTCATTTAAGAACTTTGTTGAACGGTATTGTGTGTGCAATCAACAAACTTAATACATGTAAAAAGACATGAATTGAGATCATACAGATTTCTGAGACAGGATCTACTAAGCGCAACGTCACTGAATGTGCATGGAGGACCCCTCGCTGGCCACCCCTCTACACCCCAGCCCAGAGGCAGCTCCAGCTCTGGCCCAGACCCTAGAGGACAGTCACTCCCCAGCTCCCCCCCCACCCCCCCACCACCTGCTTCTCTCACTCCTGGAGTTTAACTCTGCTCTGAACATACCAAGTTTTTCTTGGCACTGAGATATGCCAGGCACCCCAAGGGCAGCACTTGGTTATAAGGGAAGCAAAAAGGCAGGTTTCATATAGAGGGCAATTGAGAGTTAAAACATTTGGGCTCTGGAGAGAATCAAATTAAATATGTGTAAATATGCACCTAAAATGAACATAGCAAATATTCAATAAAGGACATTAAAAATTTTTTTTAATGATTTCAGTTTCTTAGCACAGGAAATATAACAGTGGATAAGAGAGTAGGATAAAAACTTTTAAATTAAAAAAATGGTAAGAAGGCCGGGCATGGTGGCGCATGCCTGTAAGCAGCAGCCTAGGAAGCCATAGCAGGGACCAGGGATCATGGTTCAAGTCCCGCTCAGGACAATGTAGCGAGACTCAGTTCCAAAAAATAGCTGGGCCTGGTGGCATGTGCCTGTAATCCCAGCTACCTGGGAAGCTGAGGCTGGGGATTGCTTGAATCCGTGGTACCCCGGGCAATGTGAGCCTGCGGTTCCATGGGCAAAAATAGCAAGACCTAGTCTCAAAAAAAAAAAAAAAAAGATGCTCTTTATGCATTTTCTATTACTGTTTAAAATCACTATCTAAGTTAGGGTTCAGGAGTTCCACATTTCAAATGCTTACATTTAAAAAAATCATATTGAATGCATAAATTCAATGTATGATTTGTCTGTTTTATAAGCAATATTTTTACTCTCTGAATAACTACAACTAGTTCAAAGTATTCAATAGATCAATGTATCTTAATAAAAAAATCAAATCTAGCAATTTTGGTAAGTTATAACTGTAAAAGAAAAGGAAAACAGGTTTATCTTTTTCAAATATTTTCATAACCTCAGATATAAAAACAGTACCAATTATAGGAATAGATTCACGAAGGCAATATAAACTCTGAAAATAAGTCGTGCCTTTGGCTAAATAATGCTTTTGGCCAGTAATGTGTATAATTTTCAATGAAAGAAAAGGTATAACATTTAAAAATTATAATCCATTTTGATAAGTTATCTTAATAAATAAAAGTAAACTTGAAAGATAATTCCTCAGTTGCACTAGCCACACTTTCACAGGCACATTTGGCTGCTGTACTGGGCAGTGAAGACAGAGATCATTTCTTTCACTTTAGAGTGTTCTGCTATAAGCACTGGGTTGAGATGAAACACAAGCCAAATGCCCTGCACAGAGCTGTTGTCAGGTTTGAGAAACATTATCTGAAGATTTCTCTTGTGAAAAGGGGATGTGGTGGTGGTGGTGTGTCTGTGCTACAAGTTACTACCTGGGTGAAGATATAAAAATGCAATGAGTCTCTGGGCTCAACTCTAAGTGTCAGGAAAGGGGTAGTAAAGAGAAACCTGTTAGAAAATATACCCTTTTTACAGCTTCTCTTAGGTGGTATCTGAGGCACAGGCAGAAACTAGTCGAGGGTCTCTCATTCTACACACTCCTCAATAATCTTGTCTGCGTGTCTACAAGCTGTTATACAGAATGTCCATCAC
This sequence comes from Uropsilus gracilis, assembly GCA_004024945.1. Taxonomy (NCBI): domain Eukaryota; kingdom Metazoa; phylum Chordata; class Mammalia; order Eulipotyphla; family Talpidae; genus Uropsilus; species Uropsilus gracilis. Next base: position 6,890 of record PVHY01005895.1, on the reverse strand, counting down.
CAACACAGGTGGCGGTCCTGTCTGGATCCAAAGGCCCAGTTTCCTTCACTATATATGATCACTTGGCCTGCGCAGAAGGTGACTTCAAGTGTCTAAACCTGAACTTATCATCCCCTGCCTTGCCACCCCCTGGATAATAAATAACATGGTTGGCTTATGTCGTCCCCAGTTGATGGGAAGTAGCCAGTATCCTCATGTCCCCAGCGATGGGTGTGTCTGTTTCTCATGCGGGTTATTTGCATTTGACACTGTCTCCAGCAGGTAACTCAGGGCCCTCAGACAGTTTGTGCTATGGAAATGATTCAGGATACAATCTGGCCAGGTCAGAAAGACCATGCATGCAGAGGTTGGGACTGGGAGCTAGCTGATTCTTAGTACACTGTGGGGAGAAGAGAGAGGCTGGGGATTTCTAGCCTGCTGCTAACCAGTCAGTCAATCACATCTACATAATTAAGCCCCAGCAATAATTGTGCACCAGAGCTTACCAGAGCTCAGGTAAGCATCCCTATTGGGCAATACTCTACATATTATCGTATATCAGTGTGCAGGGAAAAGATAATGGAAACTATGAGTCTGGGATCCTTCCAGACTTTGCCATGTGTGTCTCCTTGGGTTGGTTCTGTTTTGTGTACTTTTGCTATCATAAAACTATCAGGATATATAAATGCCATCAGGATAGCATTTCTCTGGGTTCTGTGAGCTGTTGTAGTGCACTACTGAGCCTCAGGAGGAAGCGAGAAGACCAAAACTCATGGTCAGTTGGTCAGTCATGAGGGACCCCCTGAATTGCAACTGCCGTCTGAGGTGGCCGCTCTATGGAGGTCTGTCCTTCACTGATGAAATCCCGCTTCGCTCTGCGTAGTTGATGTCTGAAATCACACTGTCTGTGAACCTCCCACAGGGTTCACGATCATGTCGTGTGGCCTCTCCACCCATCTATCTACTCGCTAATGAGATAGTAAGTCATCACAGATGATTCTTCCCTTTCAGCTGCCCTCTACACAAATGATGAGTCTCCCAAGTCTACCTCCTAAAAGCTCTAACACTAACCTTCAACTCCAGTCCAGCCAACAGAGTCCTTGATAGTCTTGTCTTTCCTTCCTGTGTCATTTTCCTTGTTGCTCATAAAGTTCTGGTCATATGCATCTTCTGATACTTGATAAGCTTACTCCTACCTTAGACCCCTTTCAAAGTGTGGTTGCCTCTGCCTAGAATGTTCTCACAGGTCTTGGCATGGCTGGTTTCATCTTAAAAGTTATTTCTCAGCATAGGTCTTTCTCAAAGTGGTCTGCTTTATTTCCAGCAGCCTCCGACAGTGATCTCATCACTCTGATGTTTATCCTACAGTTATTTCTTGATGGTTTCTGGTTTATTTCTCATGCAAACTAAGTTCCATATCAGCTGAGAAGCTGAGATCCATGTCTGGTACACATAAGCTATTCACTTGTGGAATATTCTAACTGGATAATCAGGTATTACTGAACCCACAGAATTGGATTATCCCAGGGGTCTCTGGCTTTGGTTTTGTCCTCCCCAAATTCATTCTCCATGTAACAGCCTGAAATGTGGTTCTAAGACATCAATGCAATGACAATTGATTCAGTAATACTCTAGAGCTTAGAATACTCTATCTGCGGGACACAGAGGATGTGGCCTTTCATGATCTGGGCACCATCCCAGTGCATCCCTCTTCATGTCTTGTTGAACAACCTTGGACACCCAAGGCTTGCTTGCTTCTTGCATTTCCTGTGCATACCCATCCCTGATGGTACTCACTCTTTCGTCCCAATATCCCCAGTTAACCCTTACGCATACTTTGGACCTCCTTAACTATCACTTCTACAAAACCCTCCTGATCGACGAAAGTTGAGTTAGCCTACTCTTCCCATCTGCTCCCACAGTCCTCCATCCCACCCTGTCAGGGTGTTGTTTTAAGATGTGCTGTAATTGTCTACAGTGTTGTCTGTACCCCCTCAAGAGAATAAGCTCCTGAAGGGTGGGGCTCTTATATTACTGCCACTGAGCACAGTGCTGGCTAGCATACTGCAGGTCCCAAAGACATATTTACTGGATTCATCTATTGCACTGAAAAATCTGCTGGCAAATTCACAAGTTTTTGTTATTCATTTCGTGTTTTTGAGTGTCCAAGCCCATGTGACTCACAGAACAGGTGCCCAATGAACACAAGATGTAAGTATTATGATTTCCCTTAGCTGGTGAGAAGAGAAAAATCAAGGACCCTCAAGTTTCTTGATGACGGGAAGGATAAACTTAAGGATACTAAGACCACTTACAAATGTTAAAGAGCTAAGCTTACAGCTAAAAATGAAATTATGTGATCTCTTTCAACATGTCCACTTGCTAAACATTTTCTAATATTAAATTTAATTTCTACATTAGCACACAGGGATACTTTCAGCTGTTATTCAAAATACCTGCATTAATAAGTAAGCACGGAATTGTTTAATTCTAGGCAATCTTTATCGCTGAAGGTTAAGAATTTTCATTCTTCAGTATCATGATAATTTATATAAAGCTATAGCTATATAGATACATGCTCAATCTATAAAATAATATGACTAAGTTTTTAAAATAAACATAGAAGTTATTCCTAAAAATTTAATATCTCATTCAAAGTACTTTTCTTCAGACATGCCTTTCCACAATGGAACCAAAATTCAAACTATTTTGCAAAACTTTCTCTGGGAATTGCTTTTAGATCCTGCATGGATTCTTTTAAATAGTCTTGTAGGTGATAACCCTTTGGCCTCTTTTATCTTTGTAAGCAACTACTTGTTAGAAACTGTGGTAGTAAGGTCAAGGATTATGGCATTTTGGATGAAAATCACCAGCAGTACATTTCCTTGAGTAAATAATATAGACAGAAAATAAAGCCAAGAAGAGTTCTAGAAACATTGAGAGGGAGACAGAAGACAGACAATAAGAAATCAGTATTTAAAGAGCCCTTTTTGAGAAACTGACAAAATCACTCCTTCCTCACCTACAATTATTTGCATACACTATTAGAAAGGTGTGAACACACCAAAGTAATCTATGGTGATGCACTGAAACTCTATGCCTTCGAGTAGTGGCTATTGCTTTCTTTTATAACAATATACAACCAAAAAAATTTTATACCATGACCCAGATTGTATACATATACCCATAATTAAAATTTTCACAAACCATTTTCAGTCTTGCTACCTGGGATAGTATTCCCATCTATTTGATTTCCTTAAGGGAAATTTCATAATCCATAACACTAACATCACAATCCTCAGTTTGACAAATACTGGACTAGAGTAACTGTGGCCTAACTGAAATAGGTTAATGGAAATGAGAAAACTCAGTTGATTACAAAAATTTTGTTATTATTTAAACTAACAAACACACAAGTCTATTTACTCTTTAGCCAAACCTATAAGAGACTGGGATTCTCATGGCAAAATGGTGCTGACGCGGGCATTCACCAACCTGGCTAACAAATGGAGACACTAAGAAGTCAATCAGACAATGGTCACAGAAACTCCATACCTTAATGTTAGAAAACCACAAATCATTTTCATGTAAAGTGGCCAGGTAGACAGATGTCAGAAGTCCAATGCAAAGGGCAATGGTTCCACCGATTATAAATGACAGAATCCTCCATAATTTTCTGTTGGCACAACCTTTTAGAGAAATGAAATAAAGAAGTCAGTGAAAAAATGGAGAATTGAAAGCTCTACTGTAGATGATCAAGTAGTTAACTCCAGCTGCTTGCCAATGGTGAAACTTCCTGTGTCCCCAGCAGCTAGTCAGGCACACTGTGCTGTGATTCCTCAGGCCTGTTTTGTACTATCACATTACAGGCTTTATCCCAACAGGTCAAGTCATTTACCTGTCCATCCTGCCAGCTAGAATGTGAGTTTCTTGAGAACAAGCACATTAACTTAATACCCACGGCCTATCTTTGGCAAACTGTGACACTAAAATTCAACTAATAAGTTAAAATATAAGTTTAACTATAAGTTTGTTAAATGTAGGAATGAGTTACACATGTGAGATGTAAAGAGTCTTTTTAGATGGTCTACTTACAACTGTCTACTTACTACTTACAACTGAACTTAATTCATTAAAAGCTTAACTAATCAAAATTCAAAAACCTTTTGGGAAAAGTACATAATTCAAGTTAGAGGACATATAAACTAGAAAAAATATTTATAGTATATATGAAAGTTTAAATATCCTTAATATAGAATAGCTTCAATATAATAAAAAGTGATGAATATTCCAATAGGAAATTTATCAGTCATAGACAACATACAAAAGAATAATAAATACCATTTTTAAAGTTCTGATTAATTAGTATTAAAAGAAATGAAAATTAGAACTATGAGCTGTAATTTTAAAAAATGTTGGCCAATTTGATTGCTTGAAAATGTTCATACTATTTTGGTAAGTGTATAAAAATTGGACATTTTCAAACTCTTCTGATAGAAGAATAAATTTGTATCTCTCTGAAGTGCACAAGAAGAGGGAGTAAAAACCACCAAAATGAGTGTAATTATCTGACCAGTAGTTCTACATCTAAGCACACACCCCAAGGAGCAAAATTTGGCCACAAGGATGTTGACTGCCATTTTACAGACAGAAGGTTAAAAACCATATTCAACAAGGAATTAAATCAATTGTAATGAGTATACATTAATATTCTTAAAGTTTCCTGACATATATTTATGACATAAGGAAAATACAGCAGGTCACAAAACAGCACGCAGGACCTGTTTTATGCTATATATGACTGCTGTGAGCACACATGTGCCCAGAACACGTGCAAGATAGCCTAAGTGTCATGGGTGGGACTCTCAGCACACAGGGGTTTGTGGGAGTCTTGTCCTTGTTTTATGCTTTTGTTTAGTTTTCAGACATGAATAAATGAATACTGCTTGCTTTGGTAAGAGAACAATCTTCAAAGTCATGCTTTAATTAAAAAACAAACTTGAATTTGCATTGTATGAAAATACAATCAGAAGGCCTCTGTATTGTCAAAAACACATTCACTACTAGCTGAGTTAGATGACACGACTTCTCAACCTGTATCATTTTCACTTTATAAAACCATGTCCACAAATTACTTTGCTAGCTCTGACTGGTGAGAATTAACATGGCTGCAATTAACATAAATTCTGGCAGATATTCAAAATGGCTAATGGACATGAAATTTTTCATGCTTTAAAAATCTTGACTATGCTTGGTTAGGAAAGCAATTTGGGACTCAAGAAGTTGGTAATTAATGTCATTTGATGTATGGCTTAGCACAAATCTTCAGTATTCTACCAACAACTTACAAAATTCTGACTTCTTATTCCACCCCCATCATCTCTCTCTCTGTCTCTCTCTGTCTCTCTCTGTCTCTCTCTCTCTCTCTCTCTCACACACACACACAGAGGCACTCACAAAGCAAAGGAAAAAGAATTCAGGAATTTAACTGAAAACAGAGAATAAAATTTTTTGATTCCTTTTAAAATCATTGAATACGAGAAACTCACCCACCTAAGGTGAGGTGGTCTAAGCATACACAAACCCCACAAATTGAGTAAAATCTGAAGAGTGGGAAAAAGCATTAATTTAGAGTCAAAGGACTAGATAAGCAGAATCAAAGGCTATTCACAGGACAGCCAAGAAACAAAGAGAATTCTTTTATCATGATCTAATCATAATGTAAAGCCAACAGTATCAAACTGCACTCAAATCATGCACAAAACTAAATGCCATGAATAAAACTAAATATCAAATTTCTTCAACTGTTATCTTACCAAGTTTTAATCCTATTGGAGAGTGATATTTTAATAAGCAAAAAAAAAAAAAAAAAAAAAAGCCATCCAAAAGGCTGCTTTAAAGTACCTACCAGATGGCAACTTATTTTCCAACTTCACATTTTCTTCTTGTGCTGCATAATCCTCAGCAACTTCAGAGGTTTTTGTCCCTTTTCTTTGCCTGATGGATATCATGGTGTCAAAGACGTCCATGCATTGTTCTTCCAACCACTCCTAAAAACAACACAGAAGGGCTCATGTACCAGGCAGCACCTTTTTGGACCAATTCTCCCCTGAAGTAACTTGCTCAATGGTGCAAGCCCATCTGTGCTCCCACGCAGCTCTCAACCAGCCTTCAAAGTCCCTCTGGAGACACAACACAAATATTGAACATAATCAAATTGATGAGGAATCTGTTCTAAGAGCTGGGAATACAGGTGAGCATCCAGGTCCAGTCCCTACCTTCCACACCCCCCCCTTTTTGCGAGCCCCAGCTCCCTCTTTTCCCATGCGGAGCCATCGCGATCCCCATGCAATCTGTCACATCATTCTGTAGTTTATCTTCTTGTCCCCAGTTGCACACCAGGTAAGAGGCATTCGGTAGTAAATCTGTCACTAGTCTGACTTTGAAGAACTGAATACAGTTCTGTCTCAGGTATCTGAATCTTATTACCTGTGCTCCTTAAAACAATTCACATGGGAAGCAATTGAAATGTGCCTCGGTGGGGACGGGAGCGGGGGCGTGACAACCAGGGCAGCTGCTCTCCCAGGGAGCAGCGGTGGGAGTAACGGCGGGGAGCAGGCGCCGGGATTGGAAGCAGCAAGTGGGAGGCAGGGGAGTGGTGGCAGTGAGTAAGCTGGTGACAATCCCCCGGAACATCTTGCTTCGCTCCTTTGCATAATGAACGGCGTGTTACTAATCATCTATTAAATACGATCGCGGGACACGATGAGGAGGGCCGATTAATTCCTAAAGATAAACTAAATTCTAAAGATAAACTAATGACCATAGAGGAAAGAACAAAGCAACTAACACCACACAACTCTTCATACCAAAAAAAAAAAAAAAAAAAAAAAAAAAAAAAAAAAAAAAAA